>APFE030545094.1:191504-205902 GCA_000404065.3 Pinus taeda | reverse complement strand
TTGGCCTTCTCAAGATGGTCCCATAGCTCTTCAAGAGCTATCCATCAAGAGCTATACACAAGACAAAGGAACCACTGGCATATGTAGTGTTGATTGAGTTTTGTCCCCAGCCCATAAGGTGTTACTTATTCTCCCTCGTGCGTATGGGCTCACACAAGATCATCAAATAAACCGGCCCTCTCGGCCCATTTGTGGAATCCTGTGAATCATCACATCTCAACATGCATCCAATGCATTAAGCATGCCATCATAGTATCCTAGGAAATAATCCATAGGAGCTATCGCATGCTTCAATTATACCATCACATAATTATATTAAGACATATCATAAGTTCACATAAATGAACCACATGTCAATAATCCTCATATCATAATTCCTATGTCACGTTATGCATATCATATCCATCATGAGTATTGAACATTAAATACCTATCATCAGGCAGTAAATGAAAATTTCAATATACCTTGACATAACGTCATAAGACTTATGCATATCGCTATTATCGTATAGATGCCTTATCACTATAAGAACCATATGTACATCATTATCTTCCTAGCATGAAACATCGTCAATATGTTTTCATCAAGTTGTCAATCATTTTGACTTCTTTCTACTAGGTAGTTGATCACTTACACCAATCGTAAAATCTCTAAGTACATCATTAAATTTCATAATTACCATCTTGAGTCTTAATCCCTCGTCATATATTCTTCCTTCCCAAAGGAAATTTTGGTGAAATTCATTACTAGTGATACCATCATTATTTAAATCATCTATCTCAAATTAAAATCTCTTGATTGTACATCCATTTACCCTTTGGCTTACTGATCCGCTATAAGCAATCACATATAAACCCTTTTTCGTCATGATTTAATTTTGTATCATGCTTAATTTACTTGCACGGGGATTTGTCGATCAATGTTGACTTATTTAACAATTAGTACTTCAAAGAATTATTTTCTTATCTCATCAAGTTCGTCACGTTCGATACCCGTTGATTGCTTAATCATAAATTGACCCCTTCCTCCAGTTGGGCAGAAGACTTTTTCTTATTAACTAGTATCATTATTCAAGTTGGGCAACATTCCTTCCTATATCTTCCAAGTTATCATTACTTGGTCATCATGTAACTTCTTTCATTACTCTTCCCAACTTGGGTAATACCTGAAAAATAAATTCAATAAGATATATGTAATCCGCTTATCCACATAATAAAATTACCTGACCATACGTCTTGTTGTCCATACTTCCTTCATATAGTGAGTCATCTATGGAAAACTTTACAATGTGGCTCTCCCATTAGAGGGACATGTACACACTTATCCTTCCCCATCATTTTATCATACCGTCCAAGTTCCGTAAAATTATTACCATAATTATTCAACTTCATTGGTTGATTGCCAATATTGCTTCTTTAGGTGCATCATCCTTAGATAGACCTTACAGTGATACCTTTAGAATACCAAGTTACCAAATTCTTCCATTATGTTCCGAAATACCACAATACTCTTCTTTTATGCTCCAAAATAGGTTATTTCTTCTTCCCCTTTTCTCTTTAGACAACTTTAACCATGACAAACGTCATGTAACATTATACTCACATATGAACTTTAATCCAATCTGTATGGTTTGCCACTGAGACTAAATATACCATCATGTAGCTTGATGATGTTCAATATACCAATGATATGAGTAGTAAATGAGCAGATACCTGTAATTTGAATGGCAATTGCAATGCAAAATTAAATTTACTAGGAGATCATATTGAGAGAGTTGTGTTCTTGCAATAATGGACCAGAGAAATGACAAGCAACTGCTATTGCTAAAGAAAGGGCAGTAATCAAACAAATAATTAGTGAATAATATGATCAACATTCACAGAATGTTATTTCTGTGTTTTTAGATCAGAATGAACCATAGATGCAGGTGAAAATGATCACTAAAGGTAAGTGCTATTTAAACTGTGTTTGTAAAGTGAACCAGTGGTGAGTAGTTACACCAGCATGCCAGTATACCATATCAAGATTATAGGATTACATACTTTTCCAATGAATTACTGAATCATAAAAGTATATCTTAATTATGTCATACCATATAATGAGATATTAATGTGAACAGAGAACCAAAGAATCTGCATGAGAAAGAAATGAGGAACTAATGAATGCACCAGACTTTAAGTTATACTACATTATTCTGCTGTCAAGAATCCGATTGTTGTAGCTTATTGCTAAGAATAAATCTGTCCTTAGATACCAGATTGGATAGCTAATTAAAGAAAAACTGCAATGTGTTGTGAGTCACTAGATGATCCAATCCATCCACTAATTCACCTTTCAAATGATCATTGAATGCAAGATAAGGAGTACTAATGATCTAGATTCTATCAATCACGGAGATGTGGTTCAATATCCACCAAAAGTCAAAGAAGTGCTTCGAGTCTCGTGATAAAGAACTTTTCTATTAAAGATTACCATCAATCCTATGGAAAGTATATTATCTACAAAGTGGATGTCCTTTAACCAGTTAAGGCCCATGGAAAACTGTCATGAATAGTCCTCATGACTGGACAACATAATTACATAGTGGAGCTTTCTGGATAACCCACGTAAACCTTTTTATGAAGAAAAAATAGTACTATCGGATGATTTATTATATGCCTTGAACAAAGTCGTATGACCAAGCAAAGTAAAACTAAAGTGACATTTTCCTTTTAATCACATTCAGTTACTATTTTCATGTCACAGTATAAAAGTTGTATTGATGTTTAGTTCAGTAAATTAATATGATTTATTGTGAAGTAATATTAATATGATATATATGTCACAAAATTTATGAATCAAGCATAAAAATATTCCACACCATAAAGAAAAGACACTGCCACCCGACCCAGAACCGGATCGGATGACGGGGAAGGTCATTCCTCCCCAACACAAAAAAATTATCATTTTATTAATTATATGGTCTGCTTGCAAGCGCACCCGTGAAGGCAACACCATTTCAAATCCCTTAAATTACCATACAATTAGGTGTAAAATTGCTTGCCTAAGATAGAAAATTGTAAACTTGTCGAGAAATCTGCCCATACTGATCAACCTCATTTTGTGATTTGAAACATTCAGACACCTGCAATCTTGCGATATACACTTACAAATTTACAGAAAAATCCATTGTTAGGCTTGTTATATAGCTTCGTATATAGCTTTGCCGCCCACTAATGAAAATTTTCATTATTTGCAATGCTACAGTCGTTCTCATATTCAACCATAGAATGTTCCAAGATGTTATGAGCTCGACCAGCCACACCTCCGGTGTCCAAAATCTGAAAAAGCAAAGTGGTACTAGACCCGCATAATTAACAGACAATGAGATGAGTGTACCCCATGAGGCACCCTATACGCCTGACCCCACTGATGTAAATGGATTATCAAACGCTGAGCGCAATAGCGGAATAAAATATAGATGTGGAGGTATAACTAACTTTAAAAAGATTCATCTATCTGCAGAAATATTCACCCATTGATTAATTGAATCCATGGAAAGCTACGCGTGATTCCTCATTTGAATTACGTGGGAATTGAATGGTTAAATTGTTTGCAGATAGATATAAAATCAGAACAGGTAGATATAAAATCAGAATACTGGTGAAAAAAAAAACTTCCACACGTGTTATCAACAGGATTTGTTCAGGATGAGATGTTGGTTCATGAATACAACGTAATTTATAAAGCTACTAATCAGAATGACTCAATGAACCTACATGAAGATAGACAAGCAATAGCCAAGTCTGTTAATGAATTACAGTTTCAAAATCAAGATGAGATAGAAATGGTCAAGAAAAAGGTGCACCTTGGCATCCAGCCTCTCACATGAAAGTCTGTCCTGATCTATTCATTTATATTTTATGCCATCACTACGAAACTGTAGTAGTGAATGTCCATGTTTACTGCACAGTGTTCACACGCAATTTGCCACTTTACCTTGAGGTGATGGTTCATTGTTGTGCAGTATATACAAAATCCTGCTCCTGTCAATTAGTGGGGAATAAACATATAGATCTAGCTATTCATAAATACTATTTACACCCAGGTTAAAATATACATAATTCAGATTGGCAACCCACGTAGAAAATCCAAAAAACCATATTATCCTCTAGTGATTCAAGGAAACACATCCACATTGCATTGGATATGGAACATTAAAAAAATTGTGGCCAAAAAGCTTAAACATGCCTTAACATATGCTACTCGAATTTGGGTCCACTCAAGGATTTTTCCTCCTCCTAGTAACATACTTCCTGAACCTTACAACCAGGATCTAAAAACTCTTGGTGAGCATTTTATTGTCACATTTCCTTACCAAAAAATACTACAATCCCCAAATAAACACAACAATGCATTGCCATTTGTACCTTTAACATAAGAATTTGGGAGTAATAAAACCACAAAAGAGAAAATAATAAATATATCCTCTTGTTCTGTGTATTTGAATTAACATTCCAATTCCCAAAGACTCTTTCCAACCAAAACTTTTTCCATCCATCTATTTGAAAAAATGTCTTATGCAAGTAGCCATGCCATGTTGCAAAATAAACATGCATTGCAAAATTATATTATGGTTCTCAAAACTATATGACAGGGATGGATTGCAACTCAATATATGCTAATAAATTTGGCTACAAATAGTCAGTCACTGGAAAGTGAAACAACATCGAGAGAAACAGAATGGTATAAGAGGGAAGATAAAGAGTTGAGAACATGTTAAGTGTTGAAATGGTAAAGGTAATCTGGTGCCCAATATTTCCTTCTAATGCTATGGAAGTGTAACATGTGAATAAAAGAATGATTTGAACATTGTGGTTGTCACCAACCAACCAATCAGTGGAGTGTCTTTGGGATTAACAAATTCCAAGGGTAGAGAACAAGAAATCATAGTTCAAAACATCTAAACATTCTAATTATGTGTATGGAAGACAACTGTATTCATCAACGATACCAATTTTGTGTTATTCAGAAGCTCTAATCAATGTCACAAACAAAACCAAGAGGATATATTTAACCTGATGAATCATAAACTAACTAAATAGAAAGACCATTCATTCCATTGATTCATAAAATCTAACATAAACATATTTTAAATGATGACATATACATTCACAAATATCGATCAATCCAGATCAATGTGCACAAACAAACCAATGTACCATGGTCATTGCATTAGACAAGACAACATGATGCACATTCCAGCCAATGATAATCTATGGTGTATAGAGAACCAGGATATAAACCAATAGCAGAACTTTTTTAGTGTATTATAAACTAATATCAAAGACGTGGACAAAGTCCATGTCAAATCTTCCTACCCTCTTGATTTTAACTCATTTTTAGACAACATTGAAAGAGTTAAGGGACCAACCAATCTATCACCCTTTATATTTCTAAATACAAAAATAACAATAATAATCTAGCAACCATAATATGGATCTATGCTAGTTTGGTGCTTTGGTGCATCATGTAGAACAGTCGTAATAGCTGAAATGGCACCATAAAGAGAATTGAGTTCTTAAATTGATTCACCTAGCAACCATACTTGCTGAATATGTTCAGTATAAGTTGGGTTCCCCTCTATCTAATAGAATTATTTTCAGACAAGTTATTGGTGTGTTTTTTTTTTAACTTTTAGAAACGAGCCCATGCTCGTCTTTGATTAGCCTACTCGACCGTGTAATCTGAGAAGTTTGAATCAAAACTAAAGTTCGTCTCAAACGGATAAATATGTTCAAAGTATTACTTGCGAATGCAGTGGAACTGACAATGCTGATAAGTGTTGCTATAAATAAATAAACATTAGGTAGCATAATCCATGCAAATAATAATTGTCTGCTGAACATTTCCTACACGTACTCCACAAAGCAAGAAAAAGAGGAAAGTTTGGACTCGTGGCGCACTCGCGTAATATATTCAGCGAGCTCAATAAGTGTACTCACTGTCAATAAGGCAGCCCGAAGTTCAAAAGGGAATTTGATTACAATAGGCTTTTACGTTTAAAGAAATCTGAAATTAGAACGATTTTTTTTTTTTTCTCGATAAATACAGTCTTTTTTAAGCCCTAAGCCCAACCATACATATCGGGCCTCTAAATTCGGCCTCTAATTGAAATTTCTATAGTTATTAACATCAATTAAATCCTATAATTTATGAATACAAATATAAATTAGTTCAGTTTCTATTTCTGCTACTTAGAATTTTTGGAGGACTGGATATTGCAAACATAAAATAACAATAATCAAAAGACTATTCACAGAAAAATCAGCCAATCAACCATGAACAGTAAAAAGTAACTGAATAACAATATCCCTGCCAATGTTCACAAGTTGATGTACATGACGAACCTTTGAAAACATTTAAATCTAAAATCTATCTAATACAATCAATGAAAACTATATTGTAGAAACTGCAGGTCGCACATAACCAAATAGTTTAGAAAACTGAGGTTCATATCTCCCACCATACTACAAGTGACCACTGAAGGAAGCATCATGTAACCCCCATACATAATCTCTTTCAAGGATGGTATATCCACTATCAATATTTCAATAACTTCTTCTGGATCCATTGGGTGAGGCTTAGCATCTCTCTGTAATGTGGATTGAACAATTTAAATCAGCTCACAGTGACATAGGTATGTAAGTTGAGATCAAGACCAACCATTAATTTAGTCTAAGAGGCAGCTTTAGAGAGCCGATCTACGATTGAACAATAATGGAATGATGCGATAAATCAACCTCAAAAAAAAAACATAATAACCTCAAAAAAAAACATATCATACATATCAAATCAGGATCTATCTAATCCTGTCCCAGAGTGACCAAGAATAGATGAGCCCGCATCAGAAAACCCGAAACCCAAATACAAAATCACAGAAACCCTCGAAACCCTGATAATATTTTCACAAAACAAGAGGGACTCCAATATTAAACTAAAGAGGAGAAATACACAACGAAGAACGAAGAAGGACGAGATTGACTATGCATATGGTCATTCCTATATATCAGACCTCTGTTTGACGGTGATTCGAATGACTGTCCAAAAGGACGTTTTGTGGATCTAAGGAGATATTTATTACCTAACTGTGGAAGAATCTTAGTATTATACTTAAAGAATACATATTTTAGAACCTGTAATATATCCTTCGGAGCCGTGAAGAGATTCAGTATTTCAGATTTGGCTTAGAGCTCTTGGAACCGTTCTTCCAGATTATCTGAGTGTGAACAACGTTTCTTTTAATTGGACGCAAATGAAGCCTTGACAGTGATCTCTTAAACTCGGACTTGATCACCAATTGCAGCCCAGACCTCTATTAATGAGCCATGTTCATCTGCTTATCAGTTAATGGAAGCTCCGCAAGCTGAAAGCACGTGGTTCACGCCAAGGCCTTCTTGATCACATTATCTATGAAATAAAGCAGCCGTATTTAATGAAAGTAAGGTAAATAGCAACTTCACAATTAAAAGGAGAATCTATATGGATGATCAATAAACAAACATGTTAACTAGAGTGTTGTGTTAACACTATTCAGACTTGCGTGTTCTTCCTTAGCAGGACTGAGGACGAGAAATGTTTCGTAACTTAGTCCCACTAGCTCTTATTCATTCATTGCTTCACGTCAGAAAAACAAAACAACTGACAAGAAAAGGTAAAAATAAAACTGCACATGCAAACCAATTTTCACAAGTTTAACCAGTGTTCAAGATTTATGCTTTTATCTTTAGATCTGTCATATATAGGGACCAAGAGTAGATTTTGTATGGAAGTGGGTTTTAAAAAAAACTAAAGTAGTTAGATTATCAATTTCACCAAATGGTTTTTTTTTTTAGATTAGCAGGTTTAACAGTGCAAGCACAGAACAAAGTCAATATTCAATGATAAATATTTTTCCCTCTACTCAAGCATCTATGCTAAAATTGTAGAGAAACGAATCTAATTCCAAATCCAAAGTGGATACAGGCATAAACGTAATCACCAAAACCAATCAAAATATAACTATGCAGTAAGTATGCATTGAATAAAGAAAATTTACGGCATAGTGAGGGTTTGAAAAATTATGCCGCCTCCTGGAAGTAATCAACCTGTAACTTAAAAACAAGTCAAGTTAAAAATTCCAACAAAGTAAATTTCCGCATGCCCGTAGGCCCTAAGGGTTTAACCCGCTCTGATACCATATGTAACAACCCAAAATATATATAACTAATTAACTTATCAACATTAAATTTAAACTATGAAGAGTGCTTACCTGTGGTAAAAGTAGGCTTACCACAACAGGGTTTTGGGGACGACTCTCCACCCAACCATAGGCTCAATTGTGCAGGATTCTGCTACAACTTGCCACCCCCGAGCCCTCAATCAACGTACTACTGCCAGTGCTCCTATGTCTTAGTATACCATTCTCCCAAGAGAATGGAAGATAGAAGCTCGGAAATGATGGAATGCAAGCATGCCTCTCATCTTCCTCACCATCTATTAAATAAAACAACATTGGATGGGGAACCACATGCACACACTCCATGTGTCTACACGCAACTTGATTTTTAGCCTTCTTGTTTTATTTCTTTACTTTTCTTTTGATTTTTAGCTTTCTTGTTTTATTTTCTTCTTTTTGATAGCTTTACTGATTCTTTTTATTGCTTTCTTTGTTTTTATTACTATTTTATTCTTATTTAGAGCTTTAGTGTAGTTATTACTATTTTTTATTATTTTTATTTATTTTCTTGTATATTTTTAAATATCATTTATGATTTATTATTTTTATTATTTATTTATAAGTGATTTATTATTTATTATTTATATTATTACTATTATTTATTTTGTATTATTTATTATTTATATTATTACTTTTATTATTTATTATTTATTATTAAAGGGAGGGATATTACAAGGTAGTCATGTCCCCTCTTGGTTGTTGTTAAACCTCCCTAAAATTCCATGGAAATACATTCCCAAGGACAAGTAGGTATAGGTAAGGGATGATATAGACTCTGTTTCCTATTAGTATGTCTTGCTGGTACAAAAAAGAATGCATCTTCTTATGAACCTAGTTATATTCTCTTGCATCTTAGGACAATGCACATACTACTACAAGTTAGCCACAGTCTTACCTACAACCAAGTGACCTACAACCATGGAGGTGTGAGTCTCTCTCATCAAATGCAAACATTAAGATTTAGGAAAACATAGCTTATCCAGCCTATAGAGTAACCCATCCTAGGGATGGTAGTCAACAATGTTATTGCAATTGTGCACAAGACTCTGACTTTGTAACTCCTAATACACCTCCTTGAAGTCCTAATATTTTGAATATGCCTCTTTGAATGCATCATAGGTGAATGGCTCCATTTGCATAAGAGTGCCCAAAGTTGTGATATTTTGTGTGGGTGGCCTTGACAACACATTGGCTAACTTTATTTTTCTACCCTTCTCATACATTATCACCAAATGAAACTGCTATAAAAGCCCCATCCACTTGTAATGTCTGGTCTAACGTAGCTTACTCTGGGCCTACAAGTATTGTAATGGATTATGATCTCTATGGATTATTGTTTCATTTCCCATAAAATAGTGCTTCCACTTCTTCAAAGATTGCACCATGGCATATATATCCTTGTAGTCAGTAGGGTTCTTAAGAAACACCCCATGAAATACTTCATAATCATAGCATACATGCCTTCCTCCCTACATCAAGAGATTTTCCATTGCAAATCCACTCGCATATGTCTCCACTTAAAACAGTCATCGGAAGTTTTGTAATAGTAGAATTGGTGCTTGAATGATCTTCTTCTTTAGCTCGTCGAAAGCCTTATGTTGACCTCTCCCCCATTGGAAACTTTTTCCACTTTCTATTATTGCATGGAGGGGTGCTGCTACCATTGAAAATGAGGCTATGAATTTCCTTAGGTACTATGCTACGCGAATGAAGCATATGACCTTTGAAACATCCAATAATTTCATAATGGCCTCCATATTAGAAGGATATATCTTCATTTCTCCTCCATTGATCACATACCCCAAATACACAAAGGAATATTGTTAAAACTCTCACGTCTTGAAATTTGATAGAAGTTGGTGCTTCGTCAATGTTTCTAGCACCTAGGTCAAATGTGAAATATGCTCCTCCTACATAAGACTATATACTAGTATATCATCCAAATAACAAATAACAAATGAATCTATAAGATAGTGCAACACACCATTCATTAATCTCATAAATGTAGATGGTGCATTACATAGACCAAATGGCATATCTATCCACTCATACAAACCTTGCTTGGTTTTGAAGGCGGTCTTCCATGTATCTTCTTCATTGACTAGAACCTAGTGATATCTAGAATTTAAGTCTAACTACTTGAAGTAATTTTCTTACTGAAATTGATCTAATAGATCATCTGTCCTTGTAGGGGGTATCTATTCTTGAGAATGATTTTATTCAATGCCTTGTAATCTATACACATCGGCCTGGTCCCATCCTTCTTTGGCACAATTATGATGGGTGACCCACATGGAGATGTACTCCATTGAATGACACCCTATTCTAGTAGTTTCTGCAACTATTTCTTCACATCACTTTCTTATATAACAGTCTTCCTATACAACCCAATATCTGGCAATGAGGAGTCTGGAAATATATGGATCTTGTGCTCCACTTCTCTCTTAGATGGCAACCCTTTAGGCTCTTTGAACACATCCTTGTATGCCTGTAAAAACTCTTATAATTGTTGTTTTGTTTCATAGTACACCCCTACATGGATGCCTTTCCTCTTATTGACTCCTCTTCAAGTTGACATTCTCTTAAAAAATAAAACATACTTCTTACTGGAACTAATTAATTTATTGGCTTGGTTGGCATTTACTAGTGAAAGTTTTGGCATTCCTTTGTGCACGTCGATGATGAAAAATTTTCCATCCTTGACAAGCTGTTATTTGTTGGATCTCCTCATGAATATTGCATCATGCATGTACATGTATGGACTATGAAACATGACTCCACATACATAAAGGGGAACCACATTTAGATCTACTTCATTAATAAAATCAAGACTGATTAGAAATCTAGTTTTACACTATTTTGTTACCATCAACTCTGCATCATTATTTACCAATCCCAATATATATGGGTGTGGATGATGAAAAAATTCTAGCCTCGACTTCTTGACCAGCTCTACTGCAATGATATTTTCCTATGATCCTAAGTCAAATATAGCATCAATCTTTGTCTTCCTAACTTGTATCTTTATATGGAAGAGTTTGGTCATTTCTTTCTATTCCTATTGCTAAAGGCTACTCAGATTCACCTCCTTCTAAACTAATATATAGATGATATTCTCATCCAGTTCGATCTTCTCTCAACTTGGTTACTGAAATGAGTGGCCATGAGATTCTTCTTCTTATTGTTTTGGCTTAGCTCTCGATGCAAATTCTGGAACTTCTCCTATATATGGCCATAACTGTTATAGTGGTAGCAATGGTTTCTAGGATCTTTTCATTGGTGTTTTATGGTTGTTGTATTTTTATATTTTCACCCTTTTTACTTCTTCTTTCCCTCCTTAGAGGCATATTGTTTCTCCTTCTACTTCGATCCACTTGATTGCGCTCTTCTCATGCCTATGTTCTCTAAGAATTATGCCTATACACAAGAAATATCCACCAATTAGGGCTTGAGCAACATCATTTGATCATGTAGATGGTGGTGTAGAACCCCCAAATACTTGAGGAGTACATCGGGGTTCTTTCAAGGGATACCCAACATTATAGCCATCTTCTTGAATTTTGTGGTGTACTCATGCATGCTTTGGCTTGAATTTTGTCTAAAGTAATGTCACTGGATCCACTGGTCCTCCATGTACCCAATGGGATAAAATTATGGATTAATAAGGGTTTTGAAATCTTCCAACTTAGACACTGGAGGTTCTCCTTTCAACCTTAGGGTTTTTGTGTGGCTCTCCCACGAAGTTAGTGCATGGCCCTCTAATTTTAGTTACGTGAATGAAATCTTATGTCCTTCGTCAATATGACGAACATTGGAATAAACTTCCACTTTCTACAACTAGCGAAATAGCTTCAAAGTGTTGATATCTCCATGGTACAACTTGATATCTACTTTTACTTCCATTTTAAATAGTGATTGATCTACGACACTCAAACTGGGTTGATATTTTTCGTGTTCTTACTTTGACTAATTCTCTGTTTCTCCCTGATCTTCTGATCCCTGTTATGATTTTTCCTCAGCATTTGAACACACATATTCTCCATATGTCCCCATTTTTCTATTAAATTCCAATATGAGGAGGCTTACATTATGGTTGATATCTGTGACTTCTTATTATAGATGTGTGAACCTTACCCCTGCAGGATCACGAGGTTCATTTATAGATTTGTCGACCATGATTAGGGTTTTATGATTTTTGATCCCATCAATCTATATCCCTGCAATCTCCATAAAAAACCCAAATAAACTTACTCTGATACCAAATCATCCATAAAATTCCTTGGATATTCCACTGGACAGCTCGTCATAACATATCTAGATTATAATATTATATTTAAAATCTCAGATTCTACACTATTACAATTTTCTTAAACTTTAAGATCTGTGGATTTAATAGTAATTGATGCATGCATCTGAATGGAAGCTATGTATAAAAGTAGAGAATTAAAAAATAATCTCACACACACACATAAGACACAAAATATTCTCTGGGAAACCCTTTCGATAGAAAACCCAACTAGAAGGTGAGGCCATTTCGCTCTCTTTCTCTGTCTAGAAATTTTGCTACAGGTAAAATGAAGTAAGGTTGTGGCCCATGGGCTACTACAATGCATAAATCCTACTTGTATGATCTACCTCCTATCCCCCTTGGCTATCTTTTCTCATCTATACAAAAAAATTGTCTAAAAAGAATGGGATGTCTCTTCCTCCTAGTGGCCCGGTTATAACACAACCTGATAGGCTATTAGTGGTTAAGTTTGACTACGTTAACTGTTAACTAGAGTTATAATATAGACTCTTATAGATACTTTAACATCATAATAATGTGGCTATCCCGTTTTCCATGAATAATGGTGGTTGGCGCGACTCCTCCCGAACTATATGTGTGAAAAAAAGAAGTTCAACTTCTGAGTGGCATAATTTTTGTACACAAACTTTGAGTCACACACTTCTTGCAATGTTGGAAGGATTGTTTTGTGTAGAAAAACATGAAATGAAGTTGTGATGGATTGGTAATTTTTTACCTCAAAAAAATGTTGTTTGATGCCCTCAAAATGCACTTGAAAGGTTTCAAACCTCATTTTGCCAAATAGGGTCCCACTGGTAAAAATGGTCCTGTGAGTTGTTTCCTCCACTTTTTCCACTATGAATTCATCGATATGGATCAAACATAATATAATGATACAATATGTATCATATTTTAGAATTTATAAAAATGATTTATGGATGATTTATTGAGTGATTTTAGACTTTAGAAAAATATGATTTATATAGTGGTTTATGGATGATTTATGGAGTTCTTTTAGTACTTAGAAAATTTGTTGCATTTTCTTAATTGTACTTATTGTAAGCCTACGAGCAATGGGAATTAATGGCCAAATGCATGTAGAATTAGGCCAAGAGAGGAATGAGTGTTTTTGAATAATTATGTGCACAACATTTGTTGAATGGAAGTTAGTCTTTTGGGGAACTTAACATAGGATTTCTTCATCTTTTACTTGGACCTTGTTGGCTATAGTAGTGTGGAAGAAATTATGGATTCGACATAGAATTTTGCATCATGATTCTCATTGGTTTGAGGGATTATAAACTTTAGTTATATATACATAAATTTCTTAAAATAATTTGCATATTTGTGAGATCAGTATCTATTTTATTAGATTTCTCTTGAAAAGAAATTACATATTCATGAGATTAATATATATTATGCTAGATTACATTTAGAAAAGAAGTATTGTTTTCATGTAGGAAAATAGCTACTGTGCAAAGAAGTATATCTTTTCATGTAAGGAAAATAGCTACCATGCGAAGAAGTATAATTTTTCTAGCAAAAAATAGTTTCCACACATCTAGAAGTTTGATTTCTTGAAAATACTACATGAATTATTAAAAAGCGGAGATAATTTAATGAGACTAATCTTGGAAAATATTTGCATGATTTATTGAAAAATGAAGAAAATTTAATGAGAATAATCTTGAAAATATTTGCATTGTCTCTTGAAAAATGAAGATAAGTTAACGAAGGTAATTATTGAGTGGATTTCATGGGCTCTTGAGATATTTTCATGGGTTATGAACAAATAAAAGTTTACTAGAGTAATTTCTTGAAAATAACCCATGAATCTATGTGACCCATGTTGT
>APFE030545094.1:84209-183063 GCA_000404065.3 Pinus taeda | reverse complement strand
TTGGATGCTTGATGCGGGCTGATGTCACCTGTGGGTCCGTGCCATGCTGCTTTGTCTGCTCGTCTGTTTCATCCTCAGTGTTGGGCGAAGGTGACCTCGTGCCTTTGTCAGAGCCTCTCTTTGCTCCACATGTTTGCTTTTCTATCTGCTGGATGGTATCGCACTCTGCCTGGGCCCTGTTAGTGGCTTCCTTCTTCCTCTTCTCAGCCAGCTATGCCATCTTGAGCTTGGAATCCTCCTTCTTGCATTGTGTGGTGGACTTTCTCACACCTGCCACCAAGTCTGATGTAGTGCACTACTCTATCGGCCAACAATTAAGTGTTGCATCAATGGCATTGTTCGTTGCCAAGTAAGGCAAGTCATACCATGTCTACACAGGGTCCTTCTATGCCCTGATCAACACATGGTGGAAGTTTGCATTGAACTTTGCATACCCCTACAGGTTGGGAAACAAATTAGGCGACAATAGTGGTTTGTGATTAATAGCCATGCAAGTGTTCATGTCCATCAAGATCTAGAAGATTTTGCTACCCTTGAAGTGCTAAGCATCCCTGGTTGCCCACAGTGAATCATACTTCATTGATTTTGGTAGGTCCAGTGTGATTGAGGGGACCTGACTGTCTTCTGGCATCTTCCATGCTACCAGCACAATAGACAACAACAACCATGCATAGTGGAAAGTTTTGCTAATCTCATGTGCCTTGCGGTATTTTGCAAAGAACTCGCCAAAAAGATAGTGTGCCCAATTAAACTGGACTCCTTGAGCGCATTGGCCTACAAAAGCAACAATTGGTGCCAACAATTCATTTGCATGAAACTTCCTCATAATATTTCTTTCCAAAATCTGTGTGGCCACCTTCACCGTAGGGTCACTGATACTTGAGATGGCATAGCCTCGTGGATTCTTCATGAGCTTGAATTTCTCCTTCATGGCCTCTGTGAGGACCTATTCGCCACATTTTCTACCAAACATCATGGTTGTATTTTAGCCTTTGTAGGGCATTCGTATGATCCTATGGATCAATCTGTCAATGATGGGTATTGTCTCCTCCAGCCATTGACACGCATCGTGTAGGAAGCATATCAGTTGCTTGATGACCAAATACTATAATTAGGGTGCGATTGTAGTGTGACACCCATAATAGGTTGAGCAAACCTACCTTTTCTACTCCTATGAGCCACTTCCGTGGTTCTGATGTTGTCATCCCGTTGGTTGTTTCAATAATGCAGTGCATTAGCTGCTTTGTCACTAAGTGAGGGAACTTTTCATGGTTAGCTAAGTCCCAATCTTCTAGTTTTAATAGAGGAACCCACCCCAAGCACGGTCCTTCAAAGAAAATCTCATCTGGCAACAGAGGGGTTTGTGAAGGGACCTTTCTCTTGTTAATGTCCTTTGGCACCTTGGTCTTGCCCTTGCATGGAGGGATGTACTTGAACAACTTTGTGATAGGGTCAGCACCCTGGGCTTCAACTTCTTCCACGTCTACCCCCAACTCCTCATCATCCATCGGGATGTCTTTAATTTCTTCATCCTCTGGCTCTAGGTTAATGGCTTTAGGATTTTCCTGTGCAGTGGGCTTTTCCTTTGTTGGGATTGTTCTTGGCGACGTGCTCACTGGTATTGTAGGATTCTTGTACTTTTTTCCTTCTCACTGTCCTTGGTCGGGGTTGGCTTCGGTCCAAGCATCCATGGTGATTTGAGAACTTCAACTAATACTTCTGCAACCTCTGAGGCAACTTCCTTTGCCTCCCTAACAACCTTGGCAACAACCTCCTTGGCTGTTACTACCTTTATGTCCATAGCTTCTATGGTTGTCGACATGATGTTATTCAACAATTCTTGAGTCTACTTTGGTAATTTCTCAAACGTTGAACTTGCTATTAGAGCTTCAAAGAATTCATGGTTCATGTGTGGTTCATGTGCGCCTGAGAGCTTAACAACTCAATTCTCAAAATGCAAAGTGTTTTTCGCTGGGTAGCCACTTGTAATTTATAGGGCAATTTGAATTCAAATTTGACTATTCCCCCCACATTCAGTTCATTAATGTTGGATTGGCGGTAGTTTTCCAAGGATTTTACCCATAAAGTTTGTCTTAAATACTAGCTACCCACTCCAATTGGTCGCATTTTTATCATCAAATCATGAACATTGACTTTAACTGTCACTTTCTGGCTGACTTGCGTGATTTCTCCCAGGGTAGCGTAGCTCCCTTTGCACTGTCACGAAACCTGTGACATTTCCTCGCTTTGCACAATCCTGCAATCACGCATCTCCCCAACCCGAGCAATGTATTTTATAGTCCCACGCATCCTTTCAACTACCTGGAGTGCTAAGACTATGATACCGTCATATAGTCACCTGGCCAGATCACCAGTGTACGGCTTCAATCAGCTGCCATTCACCTTTCCTAGGAAGGGATCTCCATTCAATTTAACCAGCTAAACTACTCCACCGTCGATAATCTCCTTAATGAAATAGAGCCCTAACCATTACATTCTGAATTTCCCTAGAAATTTATCAAACTTTCTATCATATAAAAAAAACAGGTCATTTTCCTTAAAGGTGTGTAACTTAATGTACCGATCATGCCATGCTTTTTTGCGCTACTTTTGGACCTGTTGGTGAAATCCAGCAAGAAATCTCTCTTCCTCAAGCTCAGGAAGTTGTGTGAGCCTCTCTTCTAGGGCTCCTCCATCCGTCATACCCGTGAGTGCCACTATGCATAGACTAGGCACAGTGTATTCCATGGGCATCATCGCTTCAATGCCATATACAAGCCTAAAGGGTGTCTGACCAGTCAAATTTTTGCATGTCATCCAATAGGCCCATAGTACTGCGGGTATGCGTAGGTCCCAATAACTTTGATAAGCATTGTAAACCTTGGTCAACACATTCTCCATCACCTTATTGAATGCTTCCACCATCCCATTAGGCTGTGGGTGATAAGGCATGATTTTCTGGTGATATACCTGAAATTTCTCCATCAACGTGGGGATTGTTTCATTCAGAAAGTGTGTACTATGATCTCTCGTCAAAACCTTTGGATACCCAAATCACATCAGTACATAATCAAAGACAAAATTCGTAGCAGTCACATCGGTGCGGTCCTTCACAGGTTGTACCTCTGCCCATCGATTCAAATACTCAGTCGCGGTGATAATGTATCGTGCTCCCATTTTCTTCCCTTGGGGTTGAATGGGTCCCACAAAATCTACTACCCATTACTCAAAAGGTTGCAATGTCATCTATGGGTTCATAGGCAACTCATCCCTCCACAATGGCCTGCCAGTCCTTTGACACACATCACACATGTGGCAGTAAGCTTTTGAATCCTAATGGAGGGTTGGGCACCACAACCTTGCACATAGAATCTTCTGTGTGGTCGCTCTCCCAGCATAATGGCCTCCCATGATGCCCCCATGAGCATCTGCGAGGATACTTCTCCTTTAAAACTCTAGTACATATCGTTGTAATACTTCATCAAACCCCATTTTGTATAGATGTCTGGCAATGACATAAAAGTCTGCTACGCGTACTACTAGCTCCTTTTTCTGTTGGATGGTGTAGCCTTCCAGGGAAGTTGCTGTTGTTAGGAAGTGTATAATGTCTTCAAAGTGACCATCTGCAATGCACACAGTAAATAACCGTGCGTTAGGAAATACCTCCTCCAAATTAATCGGTTCTTCCCCTGTTTCGATGTGTATCAGATGGTCTACTTTCGTGTTCAGTCTTCTAGGCTTCACAATAACCTCAAAATCATACTCCTGGAACAATAACAACCACCTACTAATCCTTCGCCACCAACACAAGCTTATTAACCAGTTATTTCAATGTGGAATGATCTGTATACATCTTAAAATGTCCACCCAACAAATAGTGTCTAAAATTTTGGAGCACGTATACCATGGCTAACCCTTCTCACTTAGTGGTGGAATAGTTCTTCTCAGCCTTGGATAACCTCCTGCTTGTGAATGCTATAGGATGGTCCAATTCTCCTATGCCAGTCTGTGTTAGTACTGCTCCCAGTGCTATACATGATGCGTCTACATGTACATGGAACTCCTGCTTCCAATCTAGGAAGACTAAAATTAGTACGATGACCATTTTTTCTTTAAATACATCCAAGCTTTTCTTACAATCCTTGTTCCAATAGAACGTGGCATCCTTTTTCAACAACTTCTCCATAAGCGCAGTGATATGGGCATAGTCCTTGATAAACTTCATGTAATACCTAGTATGTCCTAAGGTTGCATGCAACTATTTCACACTGCTCGATGAATCCAAGTTAAGTATCACTACAATCTTTGTGGGATCTACCACCAGTCCCTGTCTATAAACCACATGGCCAAGTAGAGTCCCAAAAGGAACACAAAATAGGCATTTCTTCAAATTGAGCACAATCTGGTACATTCGACAAGTATCTAGCATCAGGTGTAAACTTGACACATGGAATTTTACTAACCCAAACACAATCCAATCATCAAAGTACACCTCCAAAAACTTATGAATAAATTCATTGAATGCAACAATGGTTACGCTCGAAAAAATCATAGGCACATTATTCAATCCCAAAGGCATTATAATGTACTAAAAACATCCCCACTCAGTCGCAAAGGTCACATTGCTTCTATCCTCCAACATGATTTTGATCTGATGGTACCCACAGAACCAAACAGTAGATAAGTACACTTCCTGGCTAGTTACATTATCTAATACCTCGTCAGTGAATAAAGTCGAGAATGGATCATGTACGCAAGGGTAATTCAACTTCCTAAGATCTATACATATCCTTATTTCATCCTCCTCCTTCTTTTCCTACACCACCATTGGTCTCACCCAATTAGATTCTTCTACAGTCCCAATGGTGCCTACCGCAAGCATCTTGTCTACCTCTAAGCGGACCTTCTCCTTATACTTTGGATTGAGACAGTAAGGTCTTTTCTTAACCAGCTTTCCATCGGGCTGTAACGTGATCTTCATAACACCCAGTTCTCTTATTATCCCTTTTAGCTCCGTAAACTTTGTAGGGAACAAATCCTGGTATTTGTGGAATGACTCAGTGACCTTATCCACCATCGTGTAATCCCAATAATCTCCAATATTTTCGAATTTGGGCACCACCTTCGTACTGATATTTACCTGTTTTGTTTTCAGCAGTGCAATTATATCTAGTTTCTCAATCTACGGACCCTCAAACTTGTGGTCACCCTCTATTTTAGGGATATTAATTGTTTGTGGATCCTCGTCTTCTTCTTCAGTAGTCACATTATAGCATTCTAGTGCGTGGCTCAGCTGAGTAGTCCAATCGGGTTGAATAAGATCCAAAGGATCCTTTAGTATCCTAAAGATTGCTGCTTTCAGTTCCTGTAGTGCTTCATTTATACAGTCAAACCTGTCTTCAAAGTTGAACATGATTATCAATCCTTTGCACAAAATATCCCATTCATCGGTACCATGGCAGAGCTCTATTTCCAAGTACCAATTCATCAAGATGACATCCAAGGTGTGACAAAACAAGTGCACCCATTTAGGTTGGGGCTTCGCTCCATAAGCCTTAGCCCATTTGGCCAAGTGTGTGCATGGATCATTCTTCCCATCATATTTGTGTATCATTCGTACCTTCAGCTTCTGAATGCGTGTTCTCATCATCCTCCTACACTCGTGCCAATCGTCAAAGCTACCCTTGTGCGTACCCAACCATATTGCAGGTGTAGTAGTGCGTAGTTCCGAGTCCAAAGATTGTAAGCATTGCTTTTCTAGAACCTCCCTTTCAAATTCATCCAAAAATACATCTACGTCAATCAAGCCATCGTAAGTGGGTAGATTTCTTTCCTCTGAAGATACACAGCACAGTGAGCAGATCATCATGTTACAAGTCAATGTGGTTACTTCATGTAGTTGATTCGGCCAAAACTCCAATTCTTCATCACAGTCCAAGGTGCAGGAACTCTTACGATCCGATGTAATTCATCCATCTGCTCTCGAATTCACCTAATCTTGGTCTCACGCTGTTATCTTATATATGCAATCCAAATTGTCATCGCTCTCATAATCACAGATTGGTTGAGTATAGTGATATCCTTCAATAGGATCTAGGGGTAATAGGATCTAAGGGTACTATTACACGCATTGGATTCTTTTCAAATATCATCTTTCACTTCTTTAGGTTGATTACACCGTTCATGTCAGTAGCCCAATCAATGCCAAGGAGTGGAGGGTAGGGGTTGCTATCATCACAATTTCTATTACTTCAAAGTCAACCAACACGCTCGCACCCTTAATATCTATAGTTACTCCTTGTATCCGTACCATGGGGATGATCTTCTGCTGATTTCTCATCCTTAATTGAATCAGAGACCATTGCAGTGTGGCTCTTCCCATCCACTCCTAAGTATTTCTTGGTAAAACATTCATGTCTGACCCCAGATCCAAAATAACCTGATCCATTTCATATTCCTATCTGTGAGGTGAGCTTCATCTGACGACCTGTCCTCACTTTATGCTTACCAATCCTCCATCACACGCAGTTCACCCATAGTGATTTTGATGCATCTATTTATAAGCTCTTGTAACCCCTTCACAACCTTGTTGTCACACAGTAGCATCATGCAGGTCCCTAGAAAGGTCGTAAGCATAGAAGGGTCCATTTCTTGATTATGATTATCTTGGTTCCTTGAGGTAGAGGCCTCAACGAAGCTCTTTTTTGCCTCCATGAATGTTTCGTGTGCATGCTCCAAATCAAATTCAACATCCTTCATTGGAGCTTTACGAACCCATGCATTTTCGTTGGGCTATTTACACTTATCATCACCCATTGAAATTCCACTTCAGAGAACTATATTCACATTCGGATCCTCTTCTCGAGGCTCTACCCTCATCGTCTACAGGTTCTGAGTCGGGTGAGGTGGTAGCACTCCCTTCCCACCTATCCTCGCTATTAGCGTAAGATAGTCCTTTGTATCATGATCAAATTGAGTACAATATTTGCATGACGGTCACATTGGGTTTGTGCATTCATGGGCATAATGTCTTGGTCCTCCACAGTTATAGTAGATCAACTGTCCCTGACCTCTGCTAGCTGCTCCTCTGCTTCAACCTCATCCATGCCCCTAAAATCCTATTCGTGCCATCCCAGTGCTTTGGTGAGGAGGCCATGTTTTTGCCTAAACCCTATAGGTGGGTGTTCTGTCTATCATCAATTCATAACTTTTATATTTGTGCTCGTCATGCCCTACCGACCTGTAAAAGTTGCACAACAATTGTTGTGGTGTTTGTACAAACTTCTGGAACAAATGACAATGCAGATCCCGTGCTCTGTCCTTCTTGGGCTTACGACCTCGAAGGCATCAGTCCTCCTTCTGCAATATAGTTTGTAAAGACTGGGCAATGGTCCTTTTAATGCCCTCGACCTTTACATTTCAAGCACCATATCTCTTCGCACACCTCCTTTCGAGTTGTTCTGTCTTGCTTCAAAATTTTCATTTGAAGGCAAAGATTTTTCAATTGTGCATGAATTTTCTGAACCCCCGAGATTGGGGTATAGTGTGGATGCTTCATGCAGTCTCATTACAATCTCCAAGGCCTCTACTTGAGTCATAATCTTCTGTTGTGATAGTACAACCCTTAGGTGGCGCAGGAGCGAAGCCACAAACCATTCTTGGTGTTATCCATCTGTTAAGTTCATATAATCTTCATGAATTTTACACTTCAACCTCTGATCCAATTCCCAAGTGTCTCACTTGGTTTCATTGTGATTTCCTTGAACTCCACAATCGACTATGCCTCAAATTTAGGCCTAGTGAACTCTTTATTCAACGGAGTTTGGATGTCTGCCACTCTAGCCTTTAGGTTATCATTAGAGTACTTGATGTGCCAGGTTAGCACGTGATCCTGCAAAGCACTAACCACTGTTTCCTTCTTCCTATGGTCATCTATGATGCCCTAAGCTTCCCATACAGCTTTCATAATGAACCAAAACTAGTCTGGGTCCTCATTTCCCGAGCCTTTAAACAAAGGCAAGTTCATTAAATTTTCCATGTTGAACTGCGGTGGAGGTGGTGGTCATATGGGTGAAGTTGCAGGTCATGGTGGTGAAGTTGGAGGTGGTGTAGGTGGAGGGGACAATCACTGGAATCCCTATCTTATTAACTGAACTACACTCCATGGAGAAGCCTGCATTACTCTCTCTTCATCATCTAATAGAGGTGAAATCAGCGGGCTATATTCAGGACCCTTTCTTCCTTCATTTCTGTAAGTCTTTCCGCTTCACATAGCTCTGGACATCAAGGTAGTTGTATAACCCATTTTTCACACAATAACATCTTAATACAATTATTCAAAGACCTCAAGTACTTACATCGCGGACCTTTGAAAAAGCGTTGCTTCATCTTGCTATAACTAACTGAGGTATCGACCGCGAATTTAGTCACGGATCCTCCTATGATATGATCGAGCCAATGATTGAGAACATGGGTGATCTTATCCTCAAAGGCTTCCAATATTTGTACTAACTCATGGGTCCAGACAATAGGACTGTCAAGTATCCACCTTCCTCGGCTATCCGCTAGCTTCACAATCCCCTCATATAACTCAACTGGAAGGGAACTGAAACAGATCTCATGGATTTGTATACATAAGCACCTGTCCAACCACTATTCCTTTATCGGCCGTGGATTTATGTTCTCTTGTGCCGCGAATTCATGGATCTTCCTATCCAACCAATCTTCAATCTCTTTCTTAGTTGGATTCTAGTGATATGGCATCACACATCTCTCATGCAGATTCTGATCCTGGCAACGGAACAATTTGTTGGCTATGTTGGGCTTGACCTAGGTTCAGTGTTAGTTAGCCCAACAAATCCCTACACTACTGGCCCTTTCAACATCAGCCCGCGGAGTGTGACCGAAGTCTCATCGAAAGCAGTATGGGGGGATGTTGAAACCACGTTTCTACACCCTGAGATGGTCATGATGTTGGTTTATACCTCTATTCCTACTTTCGTGTAGGTCACTAAGCTTTAGGGTTCTTTTAGTCTAGCCATTTATTCTCCATTTCAATACCTCTATGGAGGTGTACAATTGACCTTCGGGTAGCCTTAATCCGCGGTCCAGGTACTTTCGCGCTACTATGACAATGTATTGTATAGGTTCCCAAGTTATCTTGTTTGTTTTACTTATCTTACTAAACAATCATAGTTGGAGCCACGTAAAATGATATTCTTACTTGTGTTCAGTAACCAATATAATCACATATATTCACACATCACATAAACATTGTAAATGAAACCCAAAATGCAATAGAACCAGATGCATTAATAGGAAGTAAATACATAGAATTTGCATAATACTTCTCTTTATTGATATCTTAAGATTATTATAGACTCTATCCACCCTGCGTATACATCTGTAGGGGTCCACGCACTTAGTTGCGGACTTCCACCCTAGGCCTCTGCGCACTCAACTACAGAGCCTCTACCTACGCTAAGACTCGAAACACTTAGACTTCTCTACCAAGACTCTTCACTTCATTCTTCCTTAAAGACTTAAGACTACCTAAAGCTCACTTACTTAGCTCCTTTTTATACCATCCCATGGCCCGCAGACCATGGGTGGATCTTTAAAGCTGACTTTACACTTTACACAATAAGGGTGGACAAACCTTTATGACTCATGACACCTTCGCACTCTGTAACCACAAAATGTAGAGACATTACAACTTTATTACAAAATTGACCAAAAACATGGGCTTTTAGCCCCAAAACTATCCTTGGGGGATCCTGTTCCCAACAATATGTCACCTGTAACTAGTAATATGTGGTTGGAATATCCTAAATGAAAAATCACTTGGAAGAGGTAGTTGTATGAAGAAAACATAGATGTGGATTAGAATTTTGTTTTCTAATGAAGAAAAGGATGACATGATTGACATGGTTCGTGAAGGAAAGTGATGGATGGATGATGCCTTACAAAGAAAAGATGAAGTCTCCATAAGGATGAAGATGAAATTAATGACATCGAAACAAGGATATCTAGAAGTAGTTGAACATATCATGATCTCCACCAAAGAACAAGAAATCTACTGGAAACAATTCCCATGTTAAGAGGGAGCTTGGTGAAGTCCCTGGATAAGAGGGAGCTTGGGTGAAATCATTTTATAAGAATGGCTACATCTTGTCTAAATGAAAGGGAGAGATAGACACATCATTCCTGTCCTCACATTGTGAAGAAAGAATGGAGGATTATGTAAGAATCTGGCATTAGATACTCTTTGAGGATGAGGTCGTAGAGGAAATTCTTGAGGATGTGGTATTCCAAGATAGGAACTATCTTGGAAGGACATACCCTATGAACACTTAGGTGGGGTATGTGCCTTGAGAGACAATGATGATGGTGTCTATCAGTCATTGGTCTCGCCAGCATTGGTTGGTATGATTATTATGAATGACTCCCTAATTAAGAGGGAGTTTTGAAATATGTAACTAGGTTTTGTATTCATAATGACCAATGTAATCATGATTTTATGTATTTGATGTAAAGAGAAAAATAAATTTATTATTGTTATTCTTGAGGCATGGGTTTCATTATCAAGGGATTTTTTTTTAGGTTAAGAACTTATTGAGTGCTTCTATGGCTTGTTATTGAGCCTACAAGTCAATTAAGTCATGTTCATGTATGGAATACCATTTTGGGAATGTTATATATTGTAAATAAAAATTATTTGAGTCAAAGACCCTCAAAGATCTTTTCAAGGGGATAGCAACAAGTCAACCTGCATAAAGGGACAAGTCAACCTAAATATAACAATTCATACCCCTCAAAAGCCTATATATAAGAAGGAACTCAACCTAATTTGGAAACACAGTCAAGAAACTTCGATACCCTCAAGATAGAAGCCAGAAAAGGAAGAAAAATAAGAATACGAGTAAGATCAAAGTTTTGGGGCTCTCTCTCTCTCTTGTATTAGGGTTTCTACAATTGTTGTGAAAGTCAAAGTGTTGGAAAGGTTCTATGCAAGTCGAAGTGCTAGAAATTTGTTGGGAAAGTTGAACTGCTGGAAAGTTGCTAGGAAAGTCAAAGTGCTAAGGTGTTATTGGGCATGTTGAAGTTCTAGAGAGTTGTTGGGTAAGTCGAAGTGCTCGAGAGTTTTTCGGTCAAGGCTCTAGAAGAAAATATTGGGTCAAAGTTTTAGGATAATTTTTTAGGTCAAAGTCGTAGATGAAGCTGTTGGGTTGAAGTTCTAGAAGAAAGTGTTGGGGTCAAAGTTCTAGAAGAAATTGTTGGGTCAAAGTTGTAGAAGAAACTGCTAAGGTCAAAGTTACTGAAGAATTAGCTCAAGTCAAGATTTCTAGAAATAAATATCATCAAGGAGAATGATTGACTTGGTCTTGGAGGGGTCATGGTCAAGTATCATATCTCTTGGAATTCATCAATTGAAGTTCTATAAGAAAAGAAGAGGCCTTTAGTGTTTTCTTCTCAAAAGGAGAGGTTTTGGCCCTAGTTGATCACCTACATATTATGTCCCATTTTCTCGTTGGATTTATTGCTTGATAGTTGTTTGAAGATAGAGAATAATAATAATAATCAAGTGAAAAAAAGGATTTAATCAAGTTAAGTAAAAAAAAATCACAAGCATTTATCAAAGTAAGAGACATTGACTAATCTCGTTGCCCTACACTTCTCAATAGTTAACACCATTAACAAGTCACATATGTTGTTAATACACTGAGGAATGGAACCTTCATGGAATTATCAACACATTTATGTACATAGACGACCTTTGAAATAAGGTTCAAGGATTTGATTATTCAAATAAGATTTCCAATCAAGCAAAGTATGGACTTGTTAATATAAGTATATAAATGTTGATAAGGTATCATTTTAATAAGGAAAATATTTTAGAGTATTTTAGATTCATTATAAGTATGGTCATTACATGTGGTATTAAATTTGAAGTTACAACATTGGCCATTTCTTTGGATCGAAAACTGAAACTACTACACCTATCATGAGCATATTGTTTTGAATCCCAAGAGGATTGAAAATGGCTTTTAAAGGTCAAATATTTGTGGGATCACTTAGAGGTGAAGAAAAACATGATATTGAGATGGGAATAGTTGGAGGTGAAACTAGTAATGCAGAAGGGAAAAAAATTGAATTGTTGCAAGTAATAAGAAATTTCAAAACTTATGTGGATGATATTAAAGCAAATTAGGAAAGGTTGTTAAAAGCAAGAGAAGACCAAGAAAAAAATTAATGGGTATTGGTTACAAAAACATGAGAAGGGAAGGGCTAGTAAGAATACCCATAAGAAGAGAGATATAGAAGTAAATTTTATATCACTACAAGCAGAAGTAGTTCATAAACTTCTATTGATAATGAAGCCAATGAATTAAGTGATCAAGAGGAAAAAAAATCAAACAGTAGCAATTCTTCATCCAAAAAAAGGAAATAATATTCTCAATTACATGAAGAGATTAAGGAAATAAGACCTCCAAATTTTGAAGGTGAAACTGAAGAAGGAGCAGAGTCATTGCCAAGGTTACAACTACCAAAGTAATATTAAGCCAAGGTTTTCCACACACCAATTGATTGGTAAAGAAATTTGATGGTGGGAAGATTATAAAGTTGTTAAGAGATTCAAAAGTAATAATCTTAATTGGAAGTTGTTCAAGAAGGAATTTAAGAAGAAGTACTTGACTGAGAGATACTCTGATGAAAATGTTAAAGAATTTCATGAGTTAAAGATTGGAAAACTCATCATGAATGGTTTTCTTCAACAAATTAATGAGTTTGTTGAGATATGTCCCATATTTGATAGAAGAAATAATGGAAATCCAAATATTTGTGAGTTGTCTACCTTTCTCATACAAAGAAATAATAGAATTTGACTAGCCAAAATCTATGGATGAGGTTATTATAAAATCAAAATTGTGCTTCAACCAAAGTAGATAGAAAGGAGAAATTTATGAACCATGGGGATCCAAGAAATAAGGAAAATTCAACAATAAGAAAAAGCAGTTTAAAAATCCCATTTTTACAAAAAACATGCAAGTTGGAAATTATAACATAATTTTTAATTAGCAGAGAAATACTAGATAAAAAGTAGGAACTAATATAAGCAACCGAAAATTCAGTGAATCTCTAATATGATCGATAAAGTGTTGGGGTAGTGGTGAGAGTCATTTGTGGAGAGATTGTCCATAGTGTCCACTAAAGAGGAAAACAATGTTAAACCAAATTCTGGAAGCATCAACAATAAATGATGTAGCTTGTAATATACCAAGGATCAATGTTGCATTAGATGGAAGAGAGGCAGACTGTCAGCAAACTATGGTGGAAGTACAATGTAAGATCATTGATAATAGTGTACTTATGGTTATAGATCCATGATCTACCCTAAGCTATGTCTCACCTACTGTGGTTGAAAAATATAAACTTAGAAATGGAAAAAAAGACATAAGCCTTGGGTAGTACAACTAGGTACTGGAACCAAAATAAAAGTGCCTGAAATTAGTAAAGATTACACTTTAGGTCTTAATGTAATTTAAAATGTCAGCTTAAACATTTTACCATTAGGATCCTATGCCATCCTCATAAGAATGGATTAGTTAGAAAAGAATACAATATTATGAAATTGTCTAGATAACTCCTTTACCTGCATGAATGATGGAGGAAAAGCTTATATGGCTCAAGGAATTTCAAGGAAAATATTTGCCAAACAAATTTCTATTGTACAAATGAGGAAGCATGCGAGGAAAGAGTGCCAATTTTTCTTTGCCCAAGTGCATGAATTGTCTAAAAATGAACAACATCCATCATTTGTTGAATACCCTGTATTAGAGGAATTTAAAGATGTATTTCTAGAAGAAATACTAATACTTACTTCTAGAAGGGACATTGATTTCAAAATTGTTCTTGTAATTGATGTTGTTCCAATTTATAAATCTCCATATAGGATGAGTGTACGTAAATTAATGGAATTAAAAATTCAATTGCAAGATTTATTTGACAAAAAATACATCACACCAAGTGTCTCTCCTTGGGGAGCATTGATATTGTTTGTGAAAAATAAATATGGAACATTGAGGCTATGCATAGATGATAGATTATTGAAAAAGACAACGATAAAAATAAATACACCTTACCAATAATATATGACTTGTTTGATCAAGTTATAGGAGCTTCTATATTTTGAAATATTGATCTAAGACCAGGATATCATCAAATCAAAATCAAGGATGAAGATACCCATAAGACAACTTTTTGTACCTGTTATAGAAACTATGAGTTTGTAGTGTTACCATTTGGATTAAATAATCCACCTGCTACATGCATGTGTCTCACGAATAGTGTGCTAAGGCCTTTCCGATAAAAAAAAGTTATTTTCTTCATAGAAGATATTCTAGTATATTCGAGTAAGGAAGAACATGATCAACATCTAAAGATGGTTTTCCAACTCTAAGAGATAATTAAATTTATGCTGAATTTGGCAAATTTTCATTATACCATAATCAAATACAATATTTGGGACATGTAATATCAGAAGAGGGAATTGTTGTAGACCCTGAAAAAGGTAGAAGCAATTTTGGAGTGGCTAGCACCCAAGAATGTGGAAGAAGTTAGATCCTTTATGGGAATTACAAAATATTATAAAATATTCATAGAAGGATTCTCAAAACTTACTTATCCAATCACTAACTTACAAAAGAAGGGAATTAAATTTGAATGAAGCCCAAAATGCCAAGCTAGTTTCATAAACTAAAACATTTTTTGGCCACAACTCCTGTTTTACATTAGAATAGCCCAATAAATAATTTATGGTATGCATATATGAAAGTAAAGAATGATTAGGGGGAGTTTTAATGCAGGAGGTACATGTCATTTGTAATGAATCTAGAAAGTTGAAGGAGCATGAAAATAATTATTCCACTCATGATCTGGAATTAGCAACAATAATTCATGCATTTAAAATGTGGAGACATTATTTGATAGGGAGGAAATTTCAAATAAATACAAAGAATGTGAGCCTCAGATACTTATTTGATCAGACTAATCTAAATTCTAGACAATATGGTTAGCATTTATAAGTGAATATGACTTTGAAATTACACACATCAAAGGAAAATAAAATAGTATAGTTGATGCACTAAGAAGAAAACTTAATCAAATATCTAATACAACAACAATTATTTGGTCAAGAAATTTAGTTGAAAAAATGAAAACAACTGAAAATTTAGATCTAGAGTATGTGAAAATTAAAGAAAAATTGTAGAAAACTAAAAATTTGGGAGAAAATAATCTGATTTCGCGATTAACAACCAATAATTATTGTTGTATAGAGGCAATATTTACATAAAAAATGAAGTAAATATTTAATATTTTGTATTATATGAGGTACATAAAGGGAAAATAGTTGGTCATCATGGTTACAAGAAGCTAGTCATAACATTAAGAAAGGAATTTTACTAACAAAACATGAAAAACGAAGCAACTGAATATGTAGCCATATGTCTCGAATGACAACAAGTTAAGGCATCTCATGAACATCCTACAGGTTTCTTACAACCATCTTTCATTCCTGAATGGAAATGGGAAACTATTTCAATGGATTTTATTACTGGACTACCAAGAAGCAGAAAAAAACATGATGCTATTATGGTTGTGGTTGAAAAACTCAGTAAAGAAATACAATTTATTCTAGTCAAATCCACCTTTAAAGATAGACATATTGCATAAATATTCAAGTCAGATATTTTCAGACTTCATGAGGTACCTAAGGTTGTAATATCAAATAGAGATGCAAAGTTTACCTCTAAATTTTAAAATGGACTTTTTGAAAACATGGGAAAATAGCTAAACTTGAGTACATCCTATCATCCTCAAACTGATGGTCAAACAGAAAGGATGAATGAGATACTGGAGGATATGTTAAGAATGTATGTGAAGGATAAACAAACAAAATCAGAGGATTACATACATTTAGTTGAATTCTCCTATAACAAAAGGTATCCTAATTCTCTAAAAATAATTCCATTTGAAGCCATGTATAGAATAATATGTAAGGCACCCTTGTGCTGGGATCACCTAGAAGACAGATTGATGTTAGGACCAAACACGTTAAAAGTAGAAGAATAGATTGTCAAGCAAGTCAAACAAAACCTAAAAACAACTCAATATCACTAGAAAAGTTATTTAGATTTGAGGAGAACTTAGAAAGAAATCAATGTTAGAGATCATGCATACCTAAAATTCAAACCTAAGAAAAGTATACTAAGGCTTGGAAGTTGTGCTAAGCTATCTAATAGATATTGTGCACCATTTTAAGTGTAATCCAGAGTTGGACCTATTTCTTATCAACTAGGTCTACTAGACAACATTAAGATTAATAATGTATTTCATGTTTAATTATGGAATAAACATGTAAATGATCCTTCTCATGTAATTTATCGGCACATTGTACAAGTGGAACCAACGGGAGAGTTCTAGAAGAACCATGACATATCCTAGACTAGAGGGTGCCTACCCTCAAAAATAGAGAAGTGGGACAATGAAGGTTCAACAAAAACATTTCACTCTAGAAGAAGCAACCTAGGATTTGTAGGATGCTTTTAAATAAGCTTATCCTTCTATGATTTATAACTTCCTTTATCTTGCATCTCCTTCATTTCTTCTGGTTCTTGGGACATTGGTGTTTTAGCTTCATGATCTGATGTTTTTGTCCTTTTGAAGATAGTCAGAGAAGAAGTTTGGTCTGGAAGATATATATATAAGTTTAATTTTTTTATTCAGTTTCCTACTTTAGAAAGACAAACAAAAAATTAATTATCAGTAATCTTACAGATAATAACTAATGTATACTTATTTCTTTAAGCTATATTTATGTTTTATTTTATGAATAAGAAAAAAATAGAAATTAATGGCTAAGTAAATATGGTTGAAATAAGAAAAAGGATGAAATTATAGTTTTGGAATTATTATTATACATCAAATTTTTTTTCCTAGGCATCTAATCTCAGTGATTAGATTAAATTTGGAAAATTATTCTAATAAGAAATTAAGTCTTTCTTAGAAGACAAGAAATTGTCTTCAAAAGTGGGAAATGATTGCTCATAAATGAGTATTTAAATACCTTTTGCCTATTGGCAAGGTGGAGGTAGTTAATAACCTCCCGAAGAGTGGTAGATGGATATTATCTAAGAATTCTCCTATTTTCGTCCTAATTATTTTGAGAAAACAATGTGAGACTGAAGACAAGTAGGGATAAGATACAGACAAAAAGAGCTTGCATGCCTAATTTGCTTAGGGGGACAAGAAGAGCTTGCTCTTTTAAGGCCGAGAGGAGCTAATTATTTAGCTATTTATTTCCAAAATCACTTCATTTCAATGTTTGTCACTCTATTTCTATACCTCTATTAAGGTGAAGAAATTATAGAATCAATTTTCCTTAGAATTAATAGTTTAATCGGCGAATGAGAGGTTATTATTTTCTTTGGAACTTTTTTTTCTAGTTTAAGGAAAGGAAAGGAATAATGTTATTTTATATGATTAGTATGAAGTGATGAATAACGTGTTTCAATTTATTTATTGTCCCTACAAGCATATATGTATATGAGGGTTCTATGGTGATTATTGAAAATTGGTTTTCAATTTTGTTTTACTATGTGTTCACATCTGTAAGTACACATGATAATAGAGAAATTAGGCAAAACGAGATATTGATGTTGCTATGAGAAATTATACAAGAAGTTATCGTATATAGAGTTCATTTATATTGTTGTTGAGATGTTTATTATTTTTGAATGTGAAAATGAGAGAGCCATATTGTAGAATGAAATTATAAAATATTTAGCAAACAAACCTAAAAAAGAAAATCCCTAGTAGTGTTATAGTTCTTAACACACACACTCTCTCTCTATATATATATGAACAAAAAGGGATGCTATGATGAAATTAGAAACAAACAATTTTCTGAGGTAATTTATTTTGTTTTGAAAAAGAACATCCATCTATTTATCGAGGACTTGTAAGGTTGTTGGGTTATCGACCTACTATTTAGAAAAAAATAAGAGTCATGTTTCCTATTGAAATATGAGAAAAGTAAATGGATATTCAAATAGGTTAATATGGTTGTACTAATTGGTAATCTAACACTGACTATTATGTTAGGAGAAGAGGAACAACATACAAAGGAATATACTTTTCTTGGTATGACACAACTGCTTAAGAATTTAGAAAGAGAAATGAATTACATAAATATAATTAAATATAATAAGGATAAAGCAATGTTAATATAAAATATACATGATAAAATAAATTCCCGAACTAACATATGAACAAATATGATCTACAGAGATCATAAACGTTTGATACAATAGAATTTATAAACTAGTGAAACTTTATATGAATATTAGATATAGAAATATTTAGAAATAAATTTTATATCAAGTATCAGTTCCTAATAGGGTTGTATAACAAAAACATACAAATGTATATATATGATGTAATTCTAGATAAATAAGGACCGAGATAAGGATATCTTCATATACATTCAAATAATAATTGCTATATAAAATGTGTAGGTCCTCATGTCCAACATTGGATGACAGGAAATAGTTACATAAATGATAACTTCCAAACTATATGACATTGAAAAACCAGTTCAAGTTCACAAAATAGTAGAGTAATACATTTTCTAAAGTACTTTGCCACATATATGGAACCGGGAGGTTGAGGAAATTATTCCAACCTGGAAAGGAAATTGAGATATATGTTAAAAATTATATAGTCCAAATTAGGAATTTCGAAGTCTTGAAAAATGTGGAATCAATGTTGGAGTTCCACTCGTGGATACCTAAAAAAAGCAAATAGTTTCATAAATTAATAATAAATACCCATGAAATAAAAATAAGAAAAAAGGAAAATAATAAAATTAGCATCATTTCTAAGGAAAGTAATTACCTTGTGTAGGTAACAAATTGCTCCAACTCCCCACCTAGAAAGAACAATGAACAGGTGAATAAATAATAGGAGCAAGCTCGTAGAAACAATAGGATTACCATATGATGACATATGTCTCTAATAATTTTCTTTAACAAGAGAAAATCTAGAATACGACAAAAAATACTTATTTGCAGTACAAAGAGAATAGTGCAATTCTATTAGTGGTTGGAATTACAAATAATCGTTCGTAAAACCTCTAACTATTCACCTAAACCATGTGACAATTTTTTCTTTTTGCAAGCCAAAACCCTAGGATTTACAGGGAGGAGAAACCTTTTTGGGTAACCCTTAAGGGTATTAAAATTAAAATTAAATGTGGGCATAAATCCTTCTTAGTAAGTCAAAAATTAAAAATAGAAGAATAACTGAGACTCACGTAGCCATATTGACTCCAAACGCTTGTTAACAGAGGAATGGTAATGGATTTTAGAATGATAAATACAAAAGCTAGGTAAACCATCCAGAATGAAACCTATGAGTATTCCTATAGTAGTAAATAAACCAAAAAAGGAGAAAGTCCAGCAAGTTGTTTGAATAAGAAATCATAAAAAGAGAACATGTAGCTCGAAAGATTACCTAAGGATGACATTATCATTAGCCTAATAATAATAGTTCTCTAAGAAGTTACTTGAAAAGGGGAATAAACCAATAGACCGAGTTACCCTATAAACTTGGCAAGCAAAAATAATCAAACACTATATTAAAGAGAATGAAATAAGCATGTAATAGACAAATTCATAGAAGGTGTTGACGGTGTTGGACCCTCCAACATGTAAGGGGATCTCCCTGATAAGAAGTCCCGATTACGCCTTAAACCATTTGGTGTAGGAGTCCCAGCAGTGGGTAGTACGATAATGCCTTGACCGTGATTTCGTGTGGATTTTGCACAAACACAAGTAAGATGTCTCTATTGGTAGTAAGGGTGTGACAACTGTAGTAAGTCAAGGAAGGTGCATGAGAGATTCTAACACACTGAGGGTGAAGTGAGTGCACCCCTTGGGAGCCTATAACAGTACGTGAATTGGAAGGGAACACATAAGAAAAGAGGCATCACAAGCTGGAAAGAAAGTTAGCAAGCAATCCAAAGTGATGGTTAAACTAACAACAAATTTTAGAAAGATTCATACATACTTATACAAAATAGTCCATACATGAATGCGTAAGCAAACAAATACATATATCATTTATAGTAAACCATATAGAATAAAATACAATATAACATATGCATGGAACATGTTGGCTTTGTTATATTAAGAAGTGTAAGTTCCAGTCATTCAATACATCCATGTCCAACCACTAGTTCCAATAGCGAACATTATAGCGACAACTACCTACTCATCCAAAGAGATGTACTAGCTTTGTGCAGTGGAAAAGCCAAAGATCATTACAATTATCCAATATTTCTCTAATATAATCCTATCAGAAGCTTGGCTCACCAAAAACATTTATAATGAGTTATAGGTTCTATTTATAGCAAAGGGTGGACTGACTCTTGACATTCCCCTTTATGAAAGTTCATCTACCCTCGTGACTCTTCATCTACTCTATGACTGTTACAACCAACAATCGACACTTGAAATTTTACATGAAAAGACATTACATTACAATGAACATGTGCCCATATGAGACAAAATGGCTTGAGAAAGTCATGAAAGACATCACTGACACTTGATCTATTTTGGTGAGACAACCTCTTTGAAATGGTTGTGATGGTGAAGGTGGTGATTTGATGCCAAGCTTGGACATCTATGATGGTGTGCATGCACTCCATGGTGACATATTGCTAAAGTGAATTCTTGCCTCCATTGCATCTGGGTGCATTGGTGTGGCTCCTCCATCCAAATCCCCTGATAGTATGCACATGGTCTTCTTGGGTGTGGTCAAACTAACAACACACTGATGCATAGTGTTCGTGCTAATCTTCTAGTGTGTGTTGGTGGTAATGCACATCAACTATCAAATAGATGTTTAGCTTGAGTGTGCTGAATGGGTGGGATCACATGTGTGCACACAATGACATGCATGCTGTTGAATTCCCTTGCATGTGATCAACAACACTGCTCACCATATCTGCTCCGTGCCAGCTACTGGGATGAATCTATAACTTGTAGAGGCGCAATTTCATCCATGAGTGCATCTTGCACCCATTGTTGTACTTGTTCCTGCTGCAACTAATTCTCTCATCTATTGACATCATGTTGTTCATTGAGTTGCTGCTTCAACACATGAAACTACTTCTCTATTTTGTTCTTTATCTTCACACCATCTTCATGTTGCATTGTCACCTCATAGCCCGAGTCTCCAAAGTTGCTTTCATCACATGTGGATCTGCTTGAGCTTGCAACTATGTTCTACCTTTGTGTTTTCAACAACCTTCCTCTTGTTTTCATTGCATCTGGTGTGTTGCCTTTAGCTATTGTTCACAATGTCACTTGCTATGATGTTGCTGTTGTCATATCTCAATGTCCTTGTCTACAAACAACTTAATGTCTTTGTGGATAGGAAAGTTCAAATCACTTGATCAACAACATCCCCAAGTGTGTTGTAAACAGTGTCTTCAAATATTCTCTCTCCTGGAAACCTTTGTACCTATGCCACTGAGAGGAAGATGAACACTTGTGATACATGGAGGCATGGAAACACTCATGGCAAGCAATCTGTGAGTCGAAAACTAAAATGAACTTGAGAACTAACTTGCAACATAGATGTACAACTAATCATTTAGGCTGCGCAATTTCCACTAGGAGGTCGGGAGACTAACTGCCAAAACTATGCAAGGCACAATCCATGCTGTTAGGAGGCTGATTGACTACTGGAACTCCATAATGCATAGTCGAGCCTAGCCTATTGAGGACTGAAACCGCACAATGAACAATTTCGGTCAACAGTGACATGTAACCGGCAAACTGCATTGCGTATTTTCTGGGGCCAACAGGACACTACATCTAAGAATTTCATGATGCAAGCCTGGAGGTCAGTTCCTAGCTAGACTTGCATAATTTTTGGAGGAAAGACAGAGACTTCACTTCTAGAAATGCGCAGTGCTAGCCAAGTAAGGCACGGGCTAGGCCAAGGCAGCCCAATCCAGCCAGCGGGTGATTTAAAACATGAGAAGTGTGAATGCATGATGAGATGAGTGAAAAAAAGAGCGAATGATCATTCATGAAAACAACAAGTGAAAGATTCAGGAAATGGGAAGGCATGCATGTGTGTGAAGTGAGTCACTGCAATGACGACCGTCTGTGCAAAAACAGTTTAATGCATGCGACAATAGTGAGATGTTAACAAAAATTGAAATGATGCTAGTCCAAACTAGTATGTATCAAAATGACAAAAAGCGCTCATTGAAATCAAGTATACATCATTCATACGAAGAAAAACACAAAAAGCACTAGAAACACAGCACGAGACATGAAAAGCCAGCTTACCCCAAAATAGTTGAGCTGAATGTGCCAAGGACTCCTATATGAAATGTGGGATGTCTGAGCTACAAAATCAAAGTGAGGAATGAGCTCTGTAGCATCTAGTTGATGAGTTTTTATAAAATCGATGTTGTGACGCACATGCCACAAATCTAGAAAAAGTGGCACTTGGTGGGAGGCTTCTGAAATGATCTTTGCATGTAACCTCTAGCTACTAAAAATAGATCCATGAAACAAGGGATTTGTTTGCATACTTCCTTGGGAGGAGCAACACATGCATGTAGAACAATTTTTCTCTATCCCAGAGGGAACCGATCAACTCAGCTGCACATGGAACAATCTACTTAGCTGGGAGAAAAAATGAACATTTCTGGGAGGGAGATGGGCTGGCTGCCTAGAGTGATTGCACAATTTCTTGGCAAAGCAGCTCACTACTACCCAGGATTGCACAATTTCTAGGTGGAGCATTCCTACTGGGAGGAATTGCACAATTTTTCTAATGAACAATGATAGGAATATTCGCACAATTCTGGAGCCCATCAGGTTGCCAGACAGAACTGCACAATTTCTAGAGGGAAGGTTGGTTTCCCTCTAGAATTATACAATTTCTTGAGGGAGCTGATTAGTCTGTAGCTCGAGCAAGTTCGATGAAACAACCTGTGAGGGGGAAGCAAAAAGAATTGATGGACAAGTTGTCATTCTACAAGAAAATCACTAAACCTTGTGTACTTGACAAGACAAGACATGTTGTTGTGAAAGGTTGGTAGGGAGGCTCCAAAAGGAAGCTAAGGTAAAATTTTGGAGGGTGGTTGTAGCCACTACAATAGAAAGAAAATTTAAAATAACCCAATTGTCTATCAACTCTTAAATAGGAGTGTTACCCTTGGAAAGTAAACCATGGGTACTTAATTCATAGTTCTTTTACTTTGTTAGTAGCTAGAGTCACACTATTTCTACATGAAAAATGGGAATTATATGCACGAGAAAGAGGAATATGGGCACACATGTTCCCAAACTGTCAATGAGAAACAACTAGTGTTGTCTAAGGCTCAAGTGAAAACCTATCCATTCGAAACGACATGTTAAGAAAAACCTATAAACATAATTATTGGTGTTATGTATCGTGTAAAGACATTAAAAACTTGCAACAACCTTAATACGATTTGCACCATTAATCTTGTAGTATATGATCCATATTTTTGAAACATTTGATATGGATAGGTAACCATGAGGTGAATGCAGGAGCCTTCCTGCTTATAGGAAAGAACACTCTAGAAAAAGAACCACACAAATACGAAGGCTAGGAATGTAACATTTAGTCCCATATTGATAAACATCAACATGTAAATTCATATTATAAGTTCATGCTTACACTGCAAAACAATGAAGAGTTAATAATTTTTTAAGACCATTAATATGTGACATATGTTGTGAAGACATTGAGGAATGGAACCTTCGTGGAGCTATTAACACATATATGTACATAGATGACCTTTGAAATAAGGTTCAAGACATTAATAATTCAAATAAGAGTTCCAAACAAACAAAGTCTAGAATTGTTAATACAAGTATATGATTATTGGTAGGGTATCATTTTAACAGGGAAAACATTTTGTAATAAGAAATCTTACATCTGAAGAGCAATTTATCTAAATATTCATATTTGTATAAAATTATGATATCATACAAATAGCCTAGTATGTAAAGAGAGACATTATCAATGAATGATATGTTTCCTAGTATGAAAAGGGAGACTTTATCAATGAATGACATGTTCCCCAGTATGTAAAGCGAGACATTATCAATGAATGATATGCTTTCGAGTGTGTAAACATTGAATGATATGGTTGTGAAGATATAGTCGCATATGTCTATCTAAATATAAAACAATAATGGTAAAATGATTTTATCAAAATTCTAGACTATTTTATATAATAATTGTATATTAAAAAAATGGGCATTATAGAGAATATCAATTTTGTCATTATATTTTGACTCTTATTATCTCTTAGGATACATGTTAATAAATAATTTCACTTCTTCTTGAGATGTAGTGCAATTTTTTTTTACATTTGTCCATCCTAAAGAGATCAACTATGTTTTCCACATAAGTTCTTTCATTTATATATACATATTACTTTTGCAGTCCCTCTTCACCTAAATCACCAAACAATAGTGCAACTAACTCATGTTATTCATGTCAAACTCACATGGAAATTGGGACATAATCCCCTTGATTAGATACTGACAATCATTAATCAAAATGAGATATAAACATTTGTAGAAGCCATTACCTTCTTACTTGAGGTAAATGAAATTTTTTTCTTCACCTATAATATTGAGTATATAGGTACTAGGTACACTAGGCATTACCTATTTTTCAAGGGACTATTCTACCACTATAATGGACTCCGTAGAATACAATATGTAAAAATTAGAGGGAACAAAATGTGTATAGTTTTTAGTTGAAGAGGTTTTCTTCTAGTAAGAAAAAATCACAATTTCTATTCCATTACACAATGAAAAATCACATTCTTTAGGTTCTTAAAGCATGATACAAATAAAAGCACATACAAATGCACATTACAATTATAAGAGTATATGTAAATATGACACTAGGAAAATTAAAATCACATAATTAGTGCACATGGTATTTCTCTACTTTTATAAATAGTCCTCAATATTTTCCTTTCTCCCCTTCTTCCTTTAAGCTTCGAGCCACCACACTTAATAACTAATAACTAAACATGAAGCACACGTTCAAAGATCATGATTCTTAGAAGGAAATAATTTCTAATTTAACTCAGAGGTATCAATTTTGTGAATAGTCCTTTAAATCCAGCTATAAGTTCTTCAGGTAAGAAAACTTATTTTAGGAAACAAATATTTATATCATTTATTCTTTTATATCCCCAAAGAGAGGAGCATATTTACCAATCTACACACTTGGTTTCTATTTGAACTTAAATTTTGATCCATGTTTATCTTTGGTTTTCAATTAAACTCATTTTCGTCTTATCAATATCCAAGCTAGATTCCTCTAAAAAATTCCATATCTTTGGTTTTTACTTGGTCCCTTTTTCCTTGGAAGGATGAGTTCAATAATGGGACAAGTAGCTTGAAAATATCGTGGACTATGACACATTATATACATGAGTTCAATGTTCTCTAATCTAATACCTATGTATATTTAAAAAATTTTCATTTGAGAATAATTTCTTCTATATCCCCTTTCTGTTTAAACTAAATGCATCTCTCTCAACATCTCATTTTGTGGAAGTGCCCAAGTATACTCATCTTTTTCTATTATTTTGGGTTAATAGGAATTACTTTGAATTATTTTCAACTTGTTCAAATTTTTTTCCACACAGTTTCACATATATGGAAAATACAATGTGGGTGGAGAAGAAATGAAACCCACTAACTACCATTCTAGATATGATCCTTAACTTATCTATATATTTTTCATCAAACTTACCATACATATGTTTTTTCCATAAAAGATTCACTATACATTTTTTAATTAAAATTAATATTCTACTTTTGAATCTTATATTTTTTTAATAATTTATTATAAATATTCAAATTTTTATTTGTAACATCATTGGTAACCTCGCATGAATACGTATAGAGTTGCAAAAATTTATGCAATTTACCCCAAGGTAACTATCCAAATTACTATTCCAAATTCCTCATTAAACATTAGATAGAATCTTCACCATTACATAGAGCAACTTTAATAAGGGAATAGTAAATTACATGACCATTAACAATGTTTGTTGCAGCATATTAACATAAACATTATGATGTAACCTTGTGTCAATTCCATGATTCTTTTAACTCAGTTAGTTAATCATATTCCTAATAATATAAATGTCACATCATGCAAGGAATCAACATCATAAAAATGGAACAATAGGCAACCACATCATTAGACACCAATATACGTTGGAAACCTAGTAGGATGAAAACCATAAAAAGTAATTTTATTATTAAATGCTCGTGAGGGTGTTCACCCATCACTCAATGGTTATAAGGGAGTCCATCCCTTACAATTTTCATGAAATATTACAAATCATATCATCTCAAAAACAACATAACTTGTTATGACCTATTACAATCATCATGAAATCATTCAACCACAGACCCTTCAGAATTGTGTCTTTAAGGCCTCTTTCTTGCCATTAGTATATTATGCTATAAACAAAATTCCTTCAATCTACACAAAACACTAACCTATTTCCTGCCATAATGGTAACTTAATCCATCTTTATATGTCATAACTTTCTCCTAGAAATGCTATTGTCAACAACCTTTTATATCATGATCAAGTCAATTATTAATCAAACCAATTCATAAATATATACTAGTGGTGCTTCACTATCTATTCATGTACATTCATGAAATGCAAATAAAATATCACGACATGCTTCCTTTAACAACATTTTACATGCATTAGCTATAACTATATAACCATCAATGCATTTCTATTAAAAAATACCACATTAACTAATATTCCCCTCGCATGAGCACACATTCTTGCAAGAAAAATCATTACAATTGTCTAGACATTCCTTTAAAGGAAATTAACACATCAATTATGATCTTAGTGGATGCAAATTACATAAACTTTATCAAAATAAGGAAATTAATGCATTAGTTGTGATCTTAGTGCTTGTAAATTACATATACTTTATCAAAATAACAAGCCCTTCAATTGTTACATTTTGTGCATGAAAATGCGTAAAGAAATATAACACAATGAATGTTGTTCTTATTCATGCAAATGCATATACTTTCCAAAAGAATGCTTAACACAGTAGAGCATCTTGTATTGAATGCTTCTAAAGGTCTTCCATTGATTCACGTTGTGCATGAGATATTCTGGAACCAATATATATTTCTCTTTCCTCTACCTATGAAGAACTAATAATACCTTGATATTGTTTCTATTCAACAATGTTTCTTTCCTCATGTTCATTTGACACATTTTGTGGCCAAATAAATGGAGCCTTCAAAAGTATATCTTCATCTCTTGATCTTGAAGTGATATCACTCTGATTCTTGAAAAAAGACTCCCACCAAACTGAATCAACAACCTCAAACTACTCATATGTATATCTAATACACTTTTTATTTCTTCCAGGTAGTAAGAATAATTTATATCTCTCTTCTTCTTGTGTGCATTATGAACTTCAAAAATTGATTGTAATAATAATATATATGATGCAAATATTGGATGATATAGAATGAACTTCAAAAATGCCAAACTTGATGACAAATTTGATGAGTGTTCCCTATAAGAATGAAACCAACCTTTACCTTCTAAAAAATTATCAATTCAACAAGCATATTTAGATGTCCAAAAACAATTTGATTTTTGTTTTCATGACAAGTGTTGTCCAATTGTAGATACAAAAATTTAGGAAGATTATCAAACAAATGAGAAAGCACATCATGAATTATGGTTATTGTCATATTTGCATCATTATGAATATTTTGAGTTGTGAATTAAACCTTTGGCAACATTTTCCCATTGAATACCATACGATCGACCAAGTGAAACTAAATAAATTTTTCCTCCTCTAAATTTTTGTGTGTGCAAACAAAATGTGGTAGAAGTGATTTCTTTTGTTCCATACCATCTATTATCAAACCCAAAACTTTATTTGAATTATCACAACACTTGTTTCAATTCTTGTACAACTTCTTCCTTTCACTTGTTTATTTTTTGTGATGCTCTTGAAGTGATTTCACAATGGAATTTACACATAAGATAAAAGAAAGTTATTAATATATACGTTTTCATCACTCATGACTATACAATTAAAAAAAATAATGTTATGAATTCTTAGCTCTTTCTTCCCCTTCATAATTATCCATTTTTTATTTAAGAGAAGCACGTGTAAGAAAAAACCCCATCCTTACCTTCTTACGAATATGGACATTGTTGAATTCTTTCTTCCATATCTTCACAAAATATTGATATGTAATAAAACAACCATTTCCTTCAACACCTTCTGCATATTCTTTGTATAAGTTGTAGATTTACCATCTTAAGAAATTATCTAGAATATGTATTGTGTCTTTATTTGGCATACACTCTCCATGCTTTAAAAATAAGCCTTTCATCCATGAGATTGCAGTATTTGATAATGGAAGTAACTCTCGTTTATGACGTACTTCTAAATAAAATGTGGGATCTTTTTCCAAATTTTCTTGGATACTTGACAAACTAAAATGACCAATTGAATGAAACATTTTGAAAGCCTTTCTACAAATAAATAATATGCAATATGATATTCATAACCTGACAATGTAGATTGCATGCACCCCACTAAATATGAATTTTCCATGCTTTTATTCATTGACAAATAACTCTTCCCTTTCTCCAATGCAAAGTTGAAATCCATATGTTTCAAGAAATCCTTTTGACAACATTCACTTGAATTGAGATCACTGATAGAAATTCTTCTTGGGAGATATTCTACTCTACCCCTTGTATAATTATAACATATTGGAGTGATACAAAAAGGTCTACTCCTACTCCTTGATACAATATTTGCTGCGAATGTCTCCATCGTTTCATCATCATTTGTATAAGCATTTTCATCATCATTCAAAAGAATATTATCCTCACTATGATCATTTTGAACATATTTAGGAAATTCATCACCATCATTGTTTGAAAAATATTCATTACCTTCCTCAGTTGTAGGAATTTTTTCACTACCATCAACTATGCTTTTGAAATATTCACTTGGAGGATATTCTTCATCATCTTTAGCATCTTATTTGTTAGTGCTACCCCCATATTCCCTAGAATTAGGACTAAATGGAAATTTTGATTCTCTATTGACTGGATATTCTTCATCATGTCCTTTGTCAATGCTGCTCTCATATTACTTAGGATTAAGACTATGTGGTAAGTGTGACTTTTTATTTTCTAGAAATTATTCATCTTGCCCTGTGTCACTATTTCTCTTGTAGTCCTTAGGATTAATATTAAGTGGAAAATGTAACTCTCTATTTACTAAAAATTCTTCATCCTACGCTTTGTCACTGCCGCTCTAATAATCCTTAGGATTAGGACTAAGTGGAAAATGTGACTCTCTTTTACTAGAAATTATTCATCTTGCCCTTCATCACTACTGCTCTAATAGTCCTTAGGATTGGGACTAAGTGGAAAATATGACTCTTGAATTATTGGAAATTCTTCATCCTAGCATTCATCATTGCTTCTCTCATACTCCATAGGATTAGGACTAAGTGGAAAATGTGACTGTCTATTTATTTGAAATTCTTCATCCTACCCTTCGTCAGTGCTACTCTAATAGTCCTTAGGATTAGGACTAAGTGGAAGCTTTGACTCTCTCTCTCTCTCTCTCTCTATAATATATAATATATATATATTATAATATATATATAATATATATAGAGAATGGAAATTTTCCCTCCAAAGTTTTGCTCCAAAAAATTTTCGCTAAAAATTTTCCCTCCAAAAATTTCATTTGAAGTATTTGCCTCTAAAATTTTCTTCTACAATTTATTGAAAAATTTATACAAAAAATTTCTCTTGAAAATTTTGTCTCTAATTTCCATTCAAATTTTCCAAAAAAAATTCATTTAGTACATTCCTTCTCTTCTTTATAAATTAGTCGCAAGGATGAGTCTTGATCTAGACTCAAAACATAGACAACGTGAAAATGAAGATTGTGGAATATTTGAATCAAAATGAAGAAAATTCCTTCAAAATTAAGTTGAATCTTTTACTTAAATTATATAGCATTTACTAGACACTTGATTTTTTTGCTTTTATTTTTATTATATCTTTTATCCCTAATGTGACATAAATTAATGTATCTTCATAATATTAAATATATAATAAGTTTTTATATTTTTTATTTTAATACCACATTCAAGAAGAAATAGAACATTCCCTGAATTTTCGGTATATAATAAATTTTGTTATCACTATTCCTCACATCACATCACATCAAGACCTCTCGAGGTTTTGTTAAAACACTTGGAGGGATTTTTTGGAGAAACTAAATTGTCATCGACAACATATTCAATGGTAGATTATCAAATTTCAAAGGTTACTTTCCATTTTACATCGACCATTCAATGACGAATTTTGGGAAAATAATTTGTTATATACTCAAATTTTTATTTTTTTTTTAATTTATTTTCTTTCTCTTGGGGAGCAACTCAATTTATTAATTCAAAATTTTGGAAATTTTTGAAAATAGGTAGACTTGAGTTAAAATCCCATTGAGTGTAGGTCTTAAACCCCCATAGGTCCACTAGTATTTATGTGTCAGATAGGTTGTTATGTTCATGCAGGATACCAGACAAAAAACCCATTCCATTAAAAAAAGTAAAAAAAATAGTTAAAAAAATATAGATTCATTTTCAAAATAAAAAAATAAAAAAAACCACACAGGCCATGCATTCCCGACACCACCCTAGCAGTCAGGGGGCCACTATGTAACCAATGGGTGCAATGGGCATGACAACGGGCACACCCACAACTGGGAATGCTTGCCTAAGGCACAAGCCCTTCAATGTCTTGGGCGGCTGCGCCAGCCCAAGGCACAAACCTTGTCCCTTGGGAGAGTGTGGTTGTACACTTGTTGTACTACCCATAGGCATGCCCATGATTGGGTGTACCTAGCCAAGACATAGGGTATGTGCCTACTTGGGCAGACTTGATGATCCTGTGCCTTGGGCAGGCGCACCCAACCATCCATGGTAAAACACCCCCCTCAAAAGAATGGGGACAATTCATAAATCGACCACCGAAAAGACAAGGAGGTGATTATGATAATCAACCCCCTGGCCTCCCAGGGGCCCATTGCTAAAATCACCCCCCAGAAGGCAACACGGTAGTTCTAATATGAGTGGGTGTTCTCACACAAGGCACAACTACCCCTTGGCAGGCATGGGACCACTTTTTCCCAGGCAGATGCGCCCGGCCATGGGCATGCCTACCTGCACCACAATGGCCATTAGGCATGCCTTCTTGAGTGATAGGTACAGTATATGTGCCACGGGCACAAATGCCTGCCGTTAGGCACACCCACCTAGGGCACAATGATCCCCTACTTACTAGGTGGCCGTTGTACCCTATGCAAGTGCACCCATCAGTAGCGAAGTGTCTCCCTACTGGGCATGAGGCCGATTATGAGAATCTTCCGCGTGCCTTCCAGTGGAATTTCAGGGATGCATGCCCTTTGTGCCATGGGCAGGCATGACCATGGATGGGGGCGCCTGCTCAAGGCATAGACATTGTTCCTGTACCTTTGGCAAGTGTGCCCGACAGTGGGCCTTGTGGCACAATGGGTGAGCATGCCCACTACCGAGTGCACCCACCTAAGGCAAAAAAACCCGTTGCCTACCAGGAGGCCAATTATGAGAATCGAACCTTCACAGTCAAGGGGATGATTCTTAGAATATGCCCTGGCTTGCTAGGTCTCCAAGGACAAATGTAAAAAAACATTAAAAAATTAAGGAATGGATTTTATTTTGATACCTTGGATGAAATTAACATCCCACTTGTTATTTTGATACTGTTGAATGAACCCAACCTCAGCCAATGACTAAAAATCTAGCAAGTGGCTCCTCAAGGGAAAATAATTTGGTTGCCTACTGTAGGAAATCATAAGAAGTGAAGCATACACAATTTTCATGGTTTGTGAAAGATAGAGAAGGCAAAGAAGATTTGCAGATATATCTACATGTTGGTACGATCTACGATGGTAGAACTTATGAGGTGTCAGGCAAATTAATCGACATATGTTTGATGCTAGATACTAAAGTTGTTTATGTACTTACAAGACTGCCCAAGTCACATGACAATATTAGATACCAGTTTCCATTTTCAATGTACTACATGGTAGATGATTCTGCAAAGATATGTAAACAAACCATAAATGACATTGCACAAAATATCGTAAGTATTTTTATTTATATTTATGTGTTTTGTGTTATTGTAACTATATCATTATATTTTTTATAAATTACTTATTATTGACATATCATATTTTGTTTGACATAATTTTAATGAAGGTATTTCAATTATGTTGGGAGGAATTTATTTTATCGAGCAAAATATTATGAATGTTGTTAGCAATTTCTACTTAGGGTAAGAAGAAGATATGAAAAACAAGAAAAAATGTACTTCATGATGCTAGAAGACTACATCCACGAGATCAACAAAGAATGTCTATAATGGATAAATCTAGAAAATATAGACATGTTACTTTTGAAGATGAAACTAAATCTGAAGAATATGTTTCCATTGCTAAGGATGAGATTAGAATTGGTGCTAGAAAGGAGAAGATCCATAAAATACCAAAAACAAAAATTCCCAAGAATATCTTCCTTCTAGTTGATGATGAGGAGATTGCTTATGTAGAAGAAAATATGATAACCAAGAGGAGGAAACAAAATTGGATCATTCTCAAAGAATCATGGCTAACGGTGAAGATCCTAGTGAAAACTCAAAAGGAAGAAATGAAATCATTACACTAGTAGTAGATTTCGAGGATGACATTACTAAAATAAAAAAAAATTCCATTCGACATCAGTTGATGAAGACAAGCTTGATTGAGGGTGGCCATACATTTCACCTTATTGTCAACCAAATCTATAAGCCAAATGAAGGAAAATTTAAATATCAAATTAGAAAGCCACACCACCTGCATGTTCACAACTTGAAGGCATTAATGAGGTACAATCCATATGCTTATTTGGTTGATTATGTGCTTTTTTTTTTATCCAATTCAATTTCCCATCAAAGAAGAATTTGATATGTCAAAATGTTTTGAATACAAATATTATGTACTTGGGGGGAATCATTCTGTAGAATCTCAAAGACAATTGATGGAGGAATATCCAATAAGTTGCGTTTTGAAATAATGAAATGCATCATTTATGTTGGTTTAACATATACAAAAGTAAAGTTATTGGCATGGGATCATAATACGAATAATGAGTATAGGATGCTTATGACTTTCATCCAAAGTGTTAGATTTATTCATAATTAAGTTGAAGAAAAATTTGGTGGTGATAAAACAAAAGTTAGTCAATCCTTTCGCAAGGAATGTTGTATGGAAATAGGTTACCAAATCAAGGAAAAAATCAATTCAAAAGGTGGCAAAGTAAATTATGATATATTCAGAGGTACGGATAACATTTCTGAGTTGAAATTTATAACTGGATAAATATGGGAATTGATTAATGATATTTTCAACACACGGGACAACACTAGCATTGAAACCAAAAGGTCAAAAAGTACAAACCGTTGATATGTAGTAGCAATAAATCAGGTCCTAAAATGAAGCTCCTTTGAGACGATATGGCTATCACAGCTTGAAGAACATTGCATGGGGTGAAGGATTAAAATCTGGTGAAAATTATATTATCTTGTGTAAGGTTAGGGGAATTATTATTGTACGAAATTTGTGAGGAATTTGAAAAGTAAGTTTGTTGAATTATTTTTATTTATTTCTATAAATATAAGTTTTTTTTAAATATAACATATTGTTGCTGGTAGTATTTGTTAAACATATCATTATATTAACTTCTTTTTACTTTAGTTATTCAGTCACAAGGTTCACATGAAAATACAAGAATGAATGGTTAAATTGTTGAATGAAGATAGTTGGGATGATGTTGTATGTAACTACCCAAATTCAAGTTCTACATAAACACTAAAAGTTTTTATCTTGCATTTAAACATGTATGTTGATTTATACATTCATTTGTATTCATGTGTATACTATTGTTATTTTATAACTTATACATATATTTGTTTATTTCATTAAATATTAAAAATGATGCAAATGGAGCACCACATAGTTTCAAAAGCTTTATTGAAAAAATTAGGATGGAAAGACTAAGAAAGAAACGTCTTAGTAATTTGGAACTTGATCCTAGTCATAATCATTTAATTTGGAATTGGCTTAAGACTAGCCAATATCAATTATTACAAGGTGATTGTGATGGCATTGCAAAAATCATACCTAAAATGGATTATTCCTTAGTTATTGTAGATATTGCTCATGGTTTCAATATCACAAACATTGAATGTGATAGTGACCCGTATACTTATCAAGCTCTTAGTAAAGTGGTTGTAGGATTTGTAAAAGTCACAACATTACCATTATGGAGAGTTGTGGCATTTCATCCAGACACACAACTTGCAATGTTATTAACAAGCTTCAAAGGAAGAGCAAACTCAATGATTCCACTTACATGGCAAGACATTGAAATTGTATGTCTTATTAATGTTAAAAAAATAATTTATGTACAAGTTAATTGAAATTTTACTATTTCATGTTACAGGCAGAAATAAAAGCTTATTAACTGTAGAGATCAACTAATTATAAGTGATCGTGAGTTCATCCATATTGAAATTTGGACAAAAGATGATAGCTATAAGCCTATGCTTCTGAATTGGGTTGATGGAAAGAGTCATAGCCAAGTACTGGTTCATGATGTTGTTGTAAAAAAAATATCTTATGAAGATAAAGAAGCAAAAGTAGAGATAATTAATATTTATGAAAAACCACTGTCATTGATTCACTATCTTATACATTTATATTCAAATGAAGGAGATTGGGTATTGGATTTATTCATAGGCTCATGTAAGTTTTATTGTATAAACTTGAATTTCAATATATTGTTTTTAACATTTTACATGATTACACTAGTTCACTTAATTATTTATTTTATAATTTATGATTAGGAACAACACTAGCATGTTTCCTAAAAAAATGAAGAAATTGCATTACCATTGAAAAAGACCCAGTACAATGAAAATTTATTTAGCAAAGAATTAATGGTCTTCAATTTCTTCCATATGAAATGTAAGAAGTTGGTTTGAGGAAAGGGGTCTTAATGAACCACGTTTGGAAAGAAAGGCAAAGGAACCTCAACCACCATTAAATGGAATGATTGGAAAGACATACATTGGGAGATTCACAGACATCAAAGATCCACCAAAACAGGAAAATGACCAAAGTAAAGCCAAAAATATTATGGAAGAAGACAATGATGAAAATCTAGAAGATGAAGAGCATGGATTACGTGATATTATTTATTAAATTTATTATTTTCTTGGAAATCAAGCTCATTTTTTGTAACTATTGATTAGTTATACTTGTAATGTTTTGACTTTGACATTTTATGCGAAGAACAAGTATTGTTGTTATATGTTTAATATTTGTATTATATGATTTTCACTTTAATTTTTATGCGAATCATTATTTTTTGAAAAAACCCGTGATTATTATTAATTTCTTACATGAAAGTCACAAAAAAGCTATTTTTTAACTAATTTTTGTTCAATTTTTCCTATAAAAATTGTTTATTTGACATGTTATTTTTAGCAAAAGGTCTCAAAATGTGTAATTTTTTTTGTTATATTTATATTCAAAATGTGTATGTTTATGTCAATTGTTAAAAAATATTGTTTTTTTAGAGACAACTATTTGATGTGCATTGAAATATTAATTAACGATATAGAAATATATAGAAGATCGAAACATTAACATGTCATCATTTTCCTTTTAACTATACAAGAAAATGAAGATCACACTATAAAAAGAAAATGAAAAGAAAAAAAAAATATGAATAAGATGACTACCTCAAAAATATCTAAATTTAGAAAATAATTATTCACATTTAATACATTAGAAAATTTAAAGTAAAAAAATAAGTCGTTTAAAAAAAGGGTTTCACTCTGCATCAACACCTTTTAAAATGATCATGAAAATCACTAACATTGTAAAAATAATGTACATAAGAGAATTTAAAGTGTCAAAAAATATGCTAAAAAAATATGTATTCTGAATCAACACTTTTCAAAATCGGTTGATTTTTTTTCTACCTCAAAAAAACAGGTCATTGTTACAGTTCTTGTTTGAAAGTTTACATGTTTCCAGTATGGTTGTTACTCCATTTAAGGAAATAATTCAAAAGGTTCGTGGAAATCCAAGGATTATAGTAAGTGATAGAGATCCCATTTTCCCTATAAATTTTTGGATGAGATTATTTTCTTGTCTTAATAATTAATTAGCTCATAGCTCACGTTATAATCCTCAATCCAATGGGAAAACAAAGATAGCTAAAAAATGTTTGGAAGGATATATTTTTTCCTTTGTATCTGATAAACAAACACAATGGGTCAAGTGGTTACCTCTAGTTCAATGGTTGTATAACATTTCCTTACATACTACAACAAAAAATGATGCCATTTCTGGCACTTTATGGGTATCATCCAACATCCATCACATCATCTTTAAGAGAAAATTTGAGGTTGAAGTATTGGAAGATCACATCGAGCATCAACAATAATTTCTTGAAGTCTTAAAGGATAGCCTCACTTTGGTGCATAATCGAATGAAACAATAGGAAGATCGACATCACAATGAAACAAGTTTTGATGTAGGTGACAGGGTATTTTAATGGCTACAACCATACAAATAAATGTCTCTCACGAAATCTAAGAAAGATAATAAATTATCACCCAATTACTATAGTCCTTACTAGGTGTTGCAAAACATTGGTACTATGACATACAAATTGTAGTTTCCTGCATCTTCCCGAGTACACCTAGTTTTCCATGTTTCGTGCTTAAATTTTTTTATTAGTAACAAGATTAAAGTTCGAACAGTGTTGTCAAAACTTGACGAAGAAGGAAAAATCATTTTTGACCTTGAAGCAGTCATGGAAACAAGAATATGAAAGCCACAAAATCAATCAATTTCAAATTATCTCATTAAGTGGAACAACTTATCTGTTGAAGATTCCACATGGGAGGATGATATTTTTATACAAAAGAATCCATAACTACTGAAACATTGAGGAAAACAATTTTTTGAAGGATAGGGGCATGTAAGGTCACTATAATACTAGTGTATCCCCTTTATTATTGTATTTGTGCCCATGTAGCCCCCATATTGTTATTGTTGTGCCCCATAGAAGCCCACTAATTTTATTGTTGTGCCCTTACATTATTATTGTTATGTAGGCTCTGATAATATTATGACCCCTTAGGCTCCTATAAATATAAATGAGGTCTTGCCATTTACATAATCAAATAATTGTTCATTTATGTAATATAAACGATGTTTTCCCCTCAAGGAGGATAATTTTGAAGTAATTGATCTATATTTTTGTGAGATGGTTGCATAACACCAATGAAATCCTTATGAGTGAAGAAGAGCAATTAAGACTCATACAAGAAGTAGTAATGGAGCATTTATGTGAGATTTTGTTTGTTAATTTATAAGAAGATCAAGTTATTATAGTAGAGCAAATGGAAGCAGAGGAAACCTCAATCTATGTTATGAAGAAGGATGAGACAACATCAACTGAAGAAACATATGAAGATATGCTCGAAAGAAGTCTCATTCTTGTAGAAGAAAATACAAGTGAATTTGGAGATGAAGGTTTGGAGGAATGGAGTACAAAATATTCCATAGAGGATAAGGATACAATTCAAAGTGATTTTGAATTGTATGAGGAACTAAAATATTTGGAGTAGACAATAGAAACCCAAATATTAAACATTCTAATTGCAAAGAAAGGCCTGGAGGAGGAAGGAAAGGTGTTCAAAAATTGTGGGGAGAAAATTGCAGAATGTGAACAACTAAAATATGAGCAACATATTGTTAAAAATATTTCAATTGAAGGTAAGAAACAAACAAAAGATAACATTAGAAATGAATTTCAATCCAAAATTCAAATAGATCATATAATTGATGAAGTGTGGATGTTAATTAAAAGACCATCCAAGAGAAAGAGGTACAATAGGAGAAAGAGAGGATGTTAAGGGATAAAAATTGGGAGAAGAACTCTACATGAGCAAAGCAAGTGAAAAATCCAGCACAAGATATGGATGCCAGGATGATAAAAGACAAGAGAACAACATCAACACAACAAGGAAAGAGACCAACTACAAATTAGAATTTTTTAATCCAAGAGGACTTCATCAACATACACATGGTCAAGAGTACATAAAAAAAATTCCACATTAGGAGTTTGATGCAAGAGAATAAGACTTTCAGGTCAAAATCCATTTTGAGTACACCTAGGGGTTTTCATTTACCATGGGAGTTGGATCTCCAATTGATTATAATTATTTAATTATTTGAATTTTCCTAGGTTTTCATGAGAAATCTACATAACTAATGACAATAAGGAATATTGTAACTACATCTCCCTTTTAGATGACATATTTCGAGAATATTTAAGAGAGTTAGAGAGAAATCAAGGAAGTTATATTGCTGAAATATTTATGGGTCTAGGAATCCTAGAATAGAGATATAGGTCATACTTTTATGGATTTGAACTAAATTTGCTCAGAATCCTATTTTCTACAAATATAATCAATTTTATAATGCCAAGTAGTGTAGAGAGGTGTGTAAGAGGGAGATGTATAGAAGCTTGAGGGAAGAGAGTGACCACAAGGAAAAAATGGTCAATTGATGTAATTTAGATGAGAGGCCTTTTGTAATTATTTATATATACATTATAGAAGAGAATCAACATGTTTCAAGAGTCATTGGAGATCAAGTTTTTATTATTGTTAGGTGTGAATGCTTTCTCTAATATCGGAACACACAACACACACACACAACACACACACACACATGTGTATGTATATGTATATGTATATATGTATATGTATATGTATATATATACATATACATATGTATATATATTATATATATATATATATATATATATATATATATATATATATATATATATAGTATATATATATATACATATGTATATATATATATATATATATACATATGTATATATATATATATATATATAATATATATATATATATATATAATATATAGTCCTTTGATGACTGCTGGTACAAAATCATAGGAGTAATAGCATTGGAGAAGGCAAGAATCCTTAACTCTTTCTAGAATCAGTTGTAACAGGGATCATTGATCAATGGCATGATCAATGCTCCTACTATAGTAAAGTACCAAAGTGGCGCGATATGAATGTTTACATGTCAGAAAGGATTATATAATTGTTATAGATAGAAATTAGAGGAAGAAAGCCACAGAGTAAAGTCGAGGAAGTCATAGAGAAGGTGAGAGGTAGAGTCAAGTGAATAGTTGATAGAAAGGAGAGGAGAGATGAAAAAACCTAAGGCACATAACTATATACATTTATAAGTCCTAGAGGCTACACACTTAATTTTTTTCTCGTGAGAGAAGTCCATCATTTCACAATGTCACGATATATCACAAGACAAAGCGAGGAGATAGATTTAACAGCTCCAAATCAGAAGCTTGGAAATGTAGAGCTTTTTATTAATAAGAGTCAATCTTTAATAGTGGAAATTGGGAAGCCTAGAAGCCCGAAAGCCCTAGAATTCCATTTAATATCATTTGGAAAAGATTCAGGTTTTATCAAGTGATTATTAAGATCAATATTATGGGCCCTTGTAAGTAGATACATGGTAGGGTCATGGATGTGGAAGTGAGAGACCAATAGAAGGAGTTGTGTAGAATATGTGGGACATATCCAGAAGTCAGAATGGTTGTAATTTTTTTGAATTCTTATTTTAAAACATCACTAGGATGTGGGTTCCTTCATTAAACAGAGGAATGTGCAACAACTAACATGAGATGGTTTCGTTGCTTAGATCCATTAAAGCTTGAAAAGATTTAAAATGTTGAGTGGGCATTGATTGGGACGACATCCAAGAAATTAAAATATCAACTAAAATGTTGGAATTGATTACAACATCGAGTTCATGATATTTATGTTGTGGCATAATCTTAGCTCCAGTGGCTATTTGATAAAGAAAAAGCATTGGATAGGTGTGATAATACAAAGGGTTAAGTTTGTATAAGTTCCTTTATTATTTTTTTTTGGTCTATAAAGGGTTTAACACTTTCAATGTCTCCAACTATTATTAAATCCTTCCACTTTATATTTAATAATGCGTTTTATAACCCGTGAGGTGGCTACAACTAGGATGAAGAAATAACCTATGGATAATAATTTGGGAACTATGAGACTGTGGGTTTTTAGTTTTGGCAGTGAATTGGGAGGCCTAATTTTTGCATGCATCAAAGTGGTATTAGATAAGGTTTTATATGTTCTTATTCGAAAGAAGTGCTAGTATTGGAAACAACCATAAGAGAAGACATTGGAGAAAAGTTTTGAAGCAAAGTATTATAGTTGAATCAGATTTGGAGGAACCTCAAGGAGAGTGTTGGATGATTGGATGTGATGAAATTTGCAAAGGTTTTGATAAGAATAATTATTTTTGTAATTTTGAAGATGTTTTCATGAATTTTAGCAACTAGATTATTGTAGATAGAGTGAGTTACACCATAATATAGAATGAATATTATTTTCCAAGGATTAAATATTAGAGATGTATGTTCCAGTAAAGAGTATTGATGGTTGTAGAAGTAGTTCGAAAAAATTAATGACATGTAAGATATTTTTTTTAATGAAAATGTATTGAGATAGATAGTTGGAGATGGAAGATTTTTAGTGATAAGAGTTGCAGTAGAGGATTCTAATAGAGAGAAATGAGAAGACAAATATCTTGAAATAAGCTTGTGCAAGAACTTGCAGCAGGAGTGTTCTGAGAATAATTCAGATGGAGATTGAAGTAAAATGAACAATGGAACAAGAAGAGAATATTTTGAACAAATGTGCAACAACCTAGAGCAAGGAGTGCTCAATTGGTTCCAGAGGAAAGAACCAAAAATGTACTAAAAGCCTAAGCCCATAGGAGAGGAATCTTGGTGAGGTATTATATGGCAAGAAGAGGAGAAGCTTTCTACTACAAAGGTTGGTTGTAGCTGATAATGGGCATGGAAAAGATCACAGAAGAAACGTTCAAGAAGGTGATTGCAAATAGTGAAATGGAGACTCCAAGAAGAAGCCACAAAAAAAGGAAAAGGATACCAAAACAAATACTACTAGATAAAAGTTGAGTGAGGAATAAAGAGAAAAATATCTAGCTAACATTAAGGAATAATTAAAAAACCTAAAGAAGAAACTATAAAATAGAATGAGAAGGATAAGAGAATAATTGAGAGAAAGAATTTATATATGGAAGAAAGTTAAGTTGCCTATCAAAGAATTGTGTATTGAGAAATTAACATAGAGAGAAGAGAAAGAAAAATCACTCATAGCAGTTGAGTGTGGATTGAAGGAACTTACTTGTGAACCAGAGAAGGGAATGCTCCTTGGAGAGGAAGAAAATGATGGAGTAATTCCTAAAGAATCCTTTGAGAGTAAACAATCTCATATTCTTTTTTTAATTATTTGTCTAGTGGTTTATTTATAGGAAGAGAAAAAGTAATAATTGGAGAGCAATAAATGAAAATAGAGCTTGGAGATGAATACTTCTAGGAAGCTATTGTATGAAGAAGGAATTATAGAAGGGTTCATGATGAATATCTTCAATTTTATAAACTGAGACTCAGAGGCATCATTGGTTGTACTTGTTTATTTTTAATAATTGTGTATTTAATCATCCTAGAAGGAGCTAAAAATATTTGCAAATGTGGAAAAGGCAAATGATGTCTCTTGCAGAACACAGATAATAGGAAAGAAGTTGACCTGAATAACCTAATTCAAAGGATTTCAAATGACTCTAAAAGGAAGACACATGGACACTGTTTGGAGGATAAAATAAGAAGAGCACTTGTGGGGTTAGATACTTTTACATTGGTTGAGGATGATCAGAAAGAATAAGATATAGCTAAGGATGAAAATGGAATGGATTTTTAGCATAGTTGGTTCCTTAATGAAGAGGAAGTCAAAGATATTGAGGAAAGGTTTATTGCTAGCCTAATGGACTATGAAAATAGTTTAGACAAGCTTGGAGGAGAAACACATGAAGCATCCAAAGAAGAAACTCATAATTTTGAATCAGATGTTTGGTATATGTTTATAGAATTGATGGGTGAAGACGAGTAATATAATGAAATACTTATTGAAATTTTAGCCAGGAAAAGCTTCATTTGGCTAGTGCTTTAGTAAATTGGAGAAAATTTAATTTGCCATATCAACAAGATGATTTGGGTTATAGTTATCTAGAGTGATATGGAGTTCTCTCCTAGTTGAATTGGTAAATTTGAGTTATAGGTTAGAAGCAGAGTTGTGTATGGGTTGATTTCTACAATTTAAAAATATAGTGGAGCTATTGTTGGTTAAACTCAGTTAACTGAGTTCTAGTATTTAGCGGAGTTAATAGGAGTTTATTTGAGTAGTTATAACAATCATTAACTCACTGATCTCTCAATTAGTTGATCAGTTACTAAAAATAGACCCAAAAATGCATGAAATTTGAATTATCTATTTGAGTAGAGAAATAAGGCATCAATGTATTTATTGTTGTATACTAGAGAGTGCATACAATTTGTATGTAGTAGATGTGACTATTTTGTTGGGAATTGCACCAGAAAGTAGGGCATTCTCTTATTCGTTATGATCTAATTTCCTCAAGAATTTTGAAGAAGAAAGGAGGAGAAGTAGGCCAATATTTGGCTAAGTATTTTGTAGAGTAGTATGAGGAGAAGGACAACAGAATTGTAGGGTAGGCTGTGCTTCATGTGTGAGACAATCATTGTAATTGATCAATGTTTTTTCATTTTATATAATAAAAATAGTGGGAGATGTGTTTTTCCTAGTTTGGTTTCCCTATAAAACCATTGTGTTCCTTTTGTTTTGATTGTTGCATGTTATTACATGTGTTTATATCATGTGTTTTCCTTTCCATAGAATAGTAGAAGAAATTTTTGCCTCTTGACTTCAGTTCAATTTCATTAGCAATAGAAAATTTATTGTAATTTCTACATGGTATTACAACCTTGGAAGACTACATAGAAATGTTGTTCCATATATTCTCTAAGAGAAATTGTTATGCAACCAACTCACAAAATAGAAGAAAAGGTAGATCAATGACTTTAAAATTAGCCTCCTCGATGGGGGAACTTCCTTTACATTACACAAATGAACAATTCTTGGATGTTACAAATGACAAGACCTCCTTTCTATATATATGATTCTAAGGGGTCACAATAAAATTAGAGCTTACATAACAATAATATTGTTGGGGCATAACAATAACAATAGTGGGCTAAAATGGGGCACAATAATAACAACATGGGGACTATATTGGCAGAATAATACAATAAGGGGTTTCACTCATAAAAATAAGGGGTTACACTAGTAGTATAGGGACCTAACATGCCTCTCTCCTTCAAAAAGTGTTGTCCTCAATGCTTGAGTAGTTTTGGATGCTTCTGTATAAAATTATCATCCTCCCATGAGGAATATTCAGCGTGTAAGTTCTTCCACTTGATGAGATACTTTGAAATTGATCGATTTTGTAGCTATCGATTTCTTATTTCTCTGACCGCTTGAGGTTCCAATATGATTTTTCCTTCCTTGTCAAGTTCTGAAAATGTTTTTTGAATTGGGTTCTTCTCACCTATGACCTTCTTTAAGCATGAAACATGGAAAACTAGGTGCACTCGGGAAGATGCAGGAAGCTCCAATTTGTATACCATAGTACCAATATTTTATAAGAACTTGTACATACCATAATAATTTTGTGATACTTTATTATCCTGCTTAGATCGATTGAGGGACATTTGTTTGTATGGTTGCAGTAATAGAAATACCCAGTCACCTACATCAAAACTTATTTCGCTGTGATGTTGATCTTGTTGTTGTTTCATTCTATTCTGCACCAAGGTAAAGTTATCCATTAAGAGTTTGAGAACTTGTTGTTGATGCTTGATGTGATCATCCACTACTTGAACTTTATAATTTTATTTTGCAGATGATGTGATGGATGATGGATGGTATCCATAAAATCCCATAAATGGGGTCATTTTTGTTGCAATATGGAAGGAAGTGTTATACCACCATTCATCCAAAGGAAACCACTTGACCCATTGTTTATGTTTATCTGATACGAAGAAAGGAATATATCCTTCCAAACATTTGTTCACTATCTCAGTTTTCCCACCAGATTGAGGATGATAAGATGAGATATGAGCTAACTGAGTACCTAGATGAGGAAATAATTTTCCCCAAAAATTTCTAGTGAAAATGGGATCTTTGTTACTTACAATAATTTTTGGGTTTCCATGTAGCTTTTGAATTGTTTCCATAAATGAAGTAGAAAATGTGCTAGCTTTAAATGGATGAGATAATGCACAAACATGTGCATACTTGGTAATTCTATCAACTATCACCATCATGACACCTTTTCCCTCATACTTGGGTAAAACTGTGATAAAATCCATTGAAACCTCCTCCCAAAGGTGACTTGGAATGGATAAAGGTTGTAACAGACCCGGGGTCTTAATTGCCTCAACTTTATTTTGTTGGTGAACCAAACATTCTTCCAAAAACTTTTGAATATTAGATTTAAGGTCATCCGAAAAAAATCTTTCTTAACCCTGTGGTAAGCTTTTAAAAATCTTGAGTGCCTTCCTAAGGGAGAGGTGTGCAATTCCAAAAGAATCTTTTGTTTGAGTAGGGAATTCTTACAGAGGTATAAGCGACCTTTGTACCATAACAAATCATTTTTATGGCTAAATGTATCATATGTACTGGGATGTTACAGTGACCACACTTCATCTTGATTTTTCCATTCATCCCTTTCTTTTTTTATCCTATCTGGTTGGATAATAGAAATGGCACAAAATAAAGCTTCCACATCCTCATCCTTTCTTAAGAGTGCATCTACAACAACATTTTTCTTCCCTTTTTTGTAGATGATTTCAAAGTCATAACCCAACATCTTTGTGACCCATTTTTGTTTTTCTTCTTAATATAATATTCATTCTAAAAATTATTTAAGGCTATCATGATCTGTTTTTACCTTGAAATGTCTTCCCATTAGGTAAGGTCGTCAATTCATAAGTGCATGTAGTATTGCCAACATTTCCTTCTCATAAATACCTTTTTGTGAATACTTTCCTTCGATTGGATGACTTTCAAAAGCAATGGGTCTTTCTTCTTGCATTAAAATAACACTTTCGTTTCTCGAGGCATCACATTCCAAAATAAAACATCTTTTTTGAAGTTTGGCATAGCTAAGACCGGTGCTTGGCACATTATCTGTTTAAAATGTTCAAAGGCCTTCGTTGCTTCTCGGGTCCAAGAAAATGCATGTTTATTTATTAGTGTTGTTAGAGGTGCTACTATTCTCCCATAATTCTTAACAAATGTTCGATAATACCCTATCAACCTGATAACTCTTCGCATATGATTTATGGATGTGGGAATTTTCCATTTTTAAATGGATTTAGTTTTTCTAAGGTATACCTTAACATCTTTGTGAGATACATCATGACCCAAATATTCCGCCTCTTGTACTCCAAAGAAACATTTGGAGATTTTTGCATGTAATTTTTTCTTCTCGTTTTAGCACCTTGTCAACATGTTGAACATGATCCTTTCGAGGCTTGCTATAGATTAGTATATCATAAAACGATACTAACAAAATTTTTATAAGGAAGGGTTTGAAAATGGAATTCATCAAACCTTAAAATGTATAAGGTGCATTGGTAAGACCAAAAGGCATGACCAAAAATTCATAATGATCCTCATGAGTTCTAAATGTTGTTTTTGGAATGTCTTCAATCTTCATTATGATTTGATGATATCCTCAACAAAGATCCAACTTGTTGAAGTAAATTTCTCCTTGTAATTCATCCAATAATTCATCAATGATAGGAATTGGAAATTTATCGTTAATAGTAAGCTTCTTGAGCTCCCTATAATTTGAACACATGCACCATGGAGCATCCTTCTTGTGTGCCAATACCACTGGAGCAGAGAAAGAACTTTGAATAGGTTGAATTATACCAACCTCTATCGTTTCTCCAACCATATGTTCAACTTCACTCTTTTGGGCATATCGATATCTGTAAGGCTTGATATTTGGGGGAACAATTCTAGGAATCAAATAGATAGCATGATCATGATCATAAATAGGTGGGAGTCTCAAAAACCATGGAATGATTGTCCAAATTTTTTTGGAGATCTAGAGAAATAGATGATTTTGATGTGGGAACCTTTAGTGTACATAATTGTGCAATTACACTCCGTTGTTATTTCTTTAGAAGCTTTATCATGTTGATAGAGTTGATTATATTTCATGATTTCCCTTCGATACCCCTTAATTCAAATTCCTTTCCTTCCAAAAAAAAATTCAAGAAAAGTTCTTGAAAATTAAAATCTAACATACCCAAAGATTGTAGCCATTGGACTCTCAGTACAACATCAGCACCACCCATTGGAATGAGGTACTCATTACATATTCTCCCATGGATAGCTTTATATTATGGCACTTTCCAGACCAATTTATGGTTCCTGAATTTGCAACCATCACTTGGACCTCTGGTATTGGTTATAGGAAGAAATTCAATTCCTTGGCTATCTTACAATGAATAAAGTTACAGGTACTACCCGAATCAATCGAAACTATTATATTTTTCTTCTTGATATGTCCTTCTATCTTGAGAGTTTTAGGAGTGATAATTCCTACCAATTCATTACAAGATATGGTTGGATTCATTTCTTCTTTCTATAGGGTTGGTCCCTGGTGTATATATTCTTCTTTTGATGTTTCTTGTTCCTTTTCTTCCTCCTCTTCACAATGTATGTAAAATAATTTCTTTTCAACACACTTATAACCTTTAGTGTATTTTGTATCACAATTGTAATAAAACCAATTTTCTCTTTTTTCTTCCAATTATTGTGGTGTCAAAACTGTAGGTTGTGGAAGGCTATGGGAAGCAACACGTCCATGTTTATAGTTGTGAGTGGTAGGTTTCCTTGTTGCAATAATTTTTCTTTCAATTTTCCTTGCCAACCTCAATGCCATCTCCAATGAATCAGGTTCCCAAAGGTGAACCTCATGTTGGATGTTATCTTTTAAAGTCCCTATGAAAACATCAATTCTATGCTCCTCTAGAGTATCTTTTACCCTTATATTCAATTTTTGGAGTTCCTCAATGTGCCCCACCATTGAACCCTTTTGTTTGAGATTTATCAATTGGTTAAAGAAGGGGTTGATTTTTGTATCCTCATAATGTGTAATCATTTCCTCTATAAAAAATGACCAAGTGACAATTTTCTTACGAGAGCAAAGCCATTGATACCATAAAAACTACTTGGGTTCTACATATAATGTTGCAATGCATAATTTTTATGTGCTTTGCACATTATGGAGATCAAAATATTGCTCCATCAATAGTATTCATGTTACGGGATCCTTGCCATCAAACTTCCTCGTATCTATCTTTGGAAGATGGTGGGTCTTCAATCCAACATTAGATTCTATGGAATCATGATTAACATTTCATTTGTTCTTATCATGAATTTCCTCTACTACCTTTTTGCCATTAGGAAGAATTTATTAAAGCAAATTTGATGCAGGAGCATGCGACTCAGAGGGAAAACGCCTGCAGTTTCTATGTTTTTTCTAGTTAAAAATAGGATAAAAATAAAACATGCTATCTTTTTTTTAAAAAGAAGGATAGGAGTGGAGAATAAAACTTGCTATCTTTTCATAAGATAGACAAATTGTAAAAAAAAAAGCCTTAAATTACTATGTAAAAGGCTGCTTTTGTAATAGATAAAGTTATCCGTTATGAATAAAAGAGATATTGGCCGCCAAACTGAAGGAGGGGAGGTGATGCCAATATTGTTTTTATGAAACTCTCTCTCATGTAATAAAACTGAATGATATCTAGTTAATGCAGATTTTTGGAAGTCACTGTAAAGTTTGAGAATTTCTGTAGTTTTATTATGAGCGCAACTGATTGCATGTAATATATATATATATATATATATATTATATATATATATATATATATCTTAATATATATATATATATATATATCTGTGTATTAAATGCTGTTGTTGTCTATATATTCATCTCTTGAACAGGTTGAATGGGAGCGTATTCTCCAGCGATTAAAGTGTGAATCATTATATGCCTTACCTGAGTGGCTATTCCCTGATTCTTTTGGTCGAATCCAAAGTTGTATGCGTGGATATATCTGCATGGAGAGGGCAGGAGTGTCATGGGTTTCATTAGTATTTCTTAATTGTTCGCGTGGAGAGGACTGTCAACCACACGCGGAAAGAGCGTGGTGACCAGATTCCTCACAACCTCAGCTGAAAGAGCATTGTTGTGGAACAACTGCTAGCTCGTTTACGGGAGATTGGAATTGCCTTTGAGAGTTATGAACATGCCATTATCTATTAAGGAATATGCTTGACGTTTAGGCCGAGCTAAATGATCTCCTTCAGAGGCCAAATCCTTGCACTGTTGATGCAAAGTTCCTTGAGTTATTCATGCGCGTTAGTGGAAAGTCCATTGTCCAAGAATTAGGGGAGTATTACTTTATCCAAAGTCAAGAGAATCAGGTTGAAAATTTAATTTGTGGGCACACAGTCCATTTGGAATGCGTTGTTACTCGCCTTGTAGTGTCGTGTAAAACTTACAAAGATTGTGCTTCTATAAATAAAAGGCCTGGGGTTTTAATCTCTTCGATTGCTTCGTAGTATGAGATTCAGGGTTTGTAAGCTCAGGGCTTCTTTTCCGAAGGGTTGGATGCGCTAATTAATCGTTGCTGTGCGAGACTTTTTCCGAAGAAGACTTGAAAGGTGAGTCCTACCTGTTTTCAATCGCATTCCAAGTGGAATGAAATTACAAGATATATTTGGAGATTTACAAAATAGTTCAGTGAAAGTTGATGCAAGAAAAGGGGATAATATCAAGGGAAATTGAGACTGATATTCAGGAGATTGCCGTCAAATTAGGAAGATTATCCCTAACGTCTGCACGCCAACCATCATTAGTGGTATCAAAGCCATCAACTGACATAGAATTGAATCTCAGGGGTAGGAGAAGGATGGATTTCAGAGTTGGAAGAGGACGAGGACATGGTGGAAGAGGATCGCCTATTGCGAATGCTAAAATAATGGAAAACTTAGAAGAGCTGCGAGCTAGATTGGATGCATTAACCTCAGACAAAAACATAGATGATGGAGATGTCAGTGTGCCTGAAATTGAAGCTACAGAGGAGGAAGATGTACAGGTTACTCGTGAGATGAGGTTCTTTTAGTCAGTGTTGAAATCCTCAACCAAGCCATGGAACCAATTAGTACCGGTATACCAAGGAGGACTGATTGTAGAAGAATTGATCAACTAGACTAATAACATGGAGAAATTCTTCGATTATGAAGAAATGGAAGATGAGAAGAAAGTAAAGTTTGCTGTCACCAAATTAATAGGCCATGCAGCGCTTTGGTGGGATGGTGTGCAGGTGGAAAGGAGGAGACTTGGTAAGCAGCCAATCAAGAATTGGAGCAGAATGGTAGCAAAGTTAAAAGGTAAGTTTCTGCCTAGTAATTATCAGCAAACATTATTTAGACAAATGCAAAATCTTAGATAGAGAGCCTTAACAGTGAAAGAATATACAAAAGAGTCTCATAAGGTCAGTATAAGATCTGGAGAAGCCCAAGACACAGATGAGAAGATGGCTAGATATATGAATGGCCTCAGGATGGACATTCAGGATGAGATAAGTCTGCTGTCTCCTAAAATAGTAGAGGAAGCTTATCAGATAGCACTGAAATCTGAGGAAAAACTCATGAGGAAGCAATCTGCTAGAGGGAGAGGGACTTTCAGAGGAAAATAAAGTCAAGGTGGTAGTGGAAGATATACAACACCTAAAGAAGGAGCTAGCAGTAGCTCAACCCAACATGCACCCACAGGAGGTGATGCAAGAGGCAGAGGGAGTTTTTCTAGAGGAAGAGGAGGCAGAGAAATAAGATGTTATAGATGCAATAAGCTGGGACACAGAGCTTTTGAGTGCCCAGAGAATGTAGAAATAAAGTAGAGGAATGCAATTGTTGCTCCAGCTGAGGAAGAGGCACCAGTGGCAGCAGTAACAGAGGAAGTAAATACACCGGAAAGAGGAGAGTCTCTGGTAGTTCATAAAGTTCTTCTTAAGCCAGCAAAGGAGATGGCTGAACCGCCACAAAGGAAGACTTTATTCAAGACAGTGTGCAAAGTCCAAGGGAAATGTTGCCAGATGATCATTGATAGTGGCAACACTGATAATTTGGTTTCTATAGAAGTAGTGGAGAAATTGAAGCTGAAGACAATGAAGCATCCAACACCTTAATAAAGTGTCATGGTTGAAAAAGGGACATCAACTGTGGTAAGTGAACAGTGTGAAGTGGAATTTCAAGTGGGCAAGTACAAAGATAAAATTGTTTGTGATGTGATGCCTATGGACGTGTGTCACATATTTCTTGGAAGACCTTGGCAATATGACAAAGGAGCCATACATGATGGGAAGAGAAACACCTGCAAGTTTGGAAAGGATGGTGTCAATCATACATTGTTGCCTTTACATGAAGAAGATGTACCGGGACATGAGACTGATCCAAAAAATCTGTTACTTGGAGGAAAGGAATACTTGGAGAAGATAGTGGACATACAGTTGAGACGGGAAGAACTCAGAGGAGCTAAGTTGGAAGAGGAGGTTTCCATTGGTGAAACAGAGGAGAAGATCATTAATGATTTCTTGAGTTATTGGGTAAATCCAGATCAGTTGGATAGTGTGAACTCTTGTGTTTATATAGCTGACAAGTGTGATGTGATTACAGGTGTTGGGAAGGATGCACAATCTTGTGAAGATGTCACAAACATGGGGAAGAATCTTTCAGGAGATAAGTACTTTGGAGAAGAAAGCAGCAATGCTTTTGCTGTTACAGCACAGGAAGTTCTTGTGAATAAAGAAAAAGATTAGCTTGAGGAGCTGGTATATGAAACAATAGTTGTAAGTGTTGAAACTTGTAGTTTTAAAACTAACAAGTTCTATATGAATGCAGGGATGATACATGATGATGATCAATTTGTTATAAATGCTGATAATGACAAATTGTTTTTATTAAGTGATGGACATATAACTGAGTTTATTGCAGGAGTTGAGAATCAAAATTATGTTCTGATAACAGATGATGAGATGGTAACAACAGGAAGCATGGCTTGTGAAAGTAATGAAGATTGCACAGAAAGTTTCTCAAAGGAGATGACAGGTTTATGGCATGAGTTAAGTGTTCTAGAGAAGAGACTAGAAGTACAGAGGATAATTATTCAGAATATAAAGACAAAGATGAATGAAAATAAAGAGGTTCATTTTTATAAGGCAGAATATAGAGGCATTCTTAGAGAAGATGATGCTGAGGATAGTCTGAATGATAATCGCAAGAATGATTGGGATCAGTATACTAAAATACTAGCAATGGGAAGTAAGGCACTGAGGTCTTATGAATTTTATTTTAACAAGTGTTTTGTGATGCAGGTATTGGTGCAGAACATTTGACTCACTTTAGGAGAGAAGAAGTTTTATGTTCCAGAATACAAGAGGGCATGGATGATCGGGTGGCAGTCAGAACAAAAACAAGCATAGAAGCAAGAAGTCAGCAAGTGATAGTAAGAACTGAGCAAGCCGACTTAGCTCAGTAGGCAGTAAGAAATCAACAGCTTGAAGATTTATTGGACAAGGAAATTGAATTAGTAAGAAGAATCATGTTGAAAATGTCTCAGAGGAAGACATCAGCAAAAAAGAGAATCAGCAGAAGCAGCAACAAAATAAAGACAGGGACAGATTGTGAAAGTGCAACTAGTGGAGAAAGACAGTGTAAAATATGGAGACCTGGAGAAAAGGAGCAAGCAACAACAGATGATGACTTGCAGAATAAAGTGTGGGATCTTGGAAGACAAGAACGAAGACTAAAACGCATGATCAGGAGATCATGATCATTTTCAACCTTGGGAGTCTGATGCAGGAGCATGCGACTCAGAGGGAAAAATCCTGTAGTTTCTATATTTTTTCTAGTTAAAAATAGGATAAAAATAAAACATGCTATATTTTTTTTAAAAGTAGGATAAGAGTGGAGAATAAAACTTGCTATCTTTTCATAAGATAGACAAGTTGTAAAAAAAAGCCTTAAATTACTATGTAAAAGGCTGCTTTTGTAATAGATAAAGTTATCCATTATGAATAAAAGAGATATTGGCCGCTAAGCTGAAGGAGGGGAGGCAATGCCAGTATTGTTTTTATGAAACTCTCTCTCATGCAATAAAACTAAATGATATCTAGTTAATGTGGATTTTTGGAAGTCACTGTAAAGTTGAGAATTTCTGTAGTTTATTATGAGTGCAATTATTGCATGAAATATATATATAATATAGAATATATATATATATATATATATATATATATATAAACCGTGATTAAATGTTGTTCCTGTCTATATATTCATCTCCTAACAGGGTTAATGGGCTATTCTCCAGTGATTAAAGTTTAATGGGAGTGTATTCTCTAGCGATTAAAGTGTGAATCATTATACGCCTTACCTGAGTGGCTATTCCCTGATTCTTTTGGTCGAATCCAAAGTTGTATGCGTGGCTGTATCTGCGTGGAGAGGGCAGGAGCATCATGGGTTTCATTAGTATTTCTTAACTATTCGCGTGGAGAGGACTGTCAACCACAGGCGGAAAGAGCGTGGTGACCAGATTCCTCACAACCTCAGGTGAAAGAGCATTGCTGTGGAATAGCTGCTAGCTCGTTTACGGTAGTTTGGAATTGCCTTTGAGAGTTATGAACATGCCATTATCTATTAAGGAATCTGCTTGACGTTTAGGCCGAGCTGAATGATCTCCTTCAGAGGCCAAATCCTTGCGCTGTTGATGCAAAGTTCCTTGAGTTATTCACATGCGTTAGTGGAAAGTCCATTGACCAAGAATTAAGGGAGTATTACTTTATCCAAAGTGAAGAGAATCAGGTAGAAAATTTAATTTGTGGGCATACAGTCCATTTGGAATGTGTTGTTACTTTCCTTGCAGTGTCGTGTGAAACTTACAAAGATTGTGCCTCTATAAATAAAAGGCCTGGGGTTTTAATCTCTTCGATTGCTTCGTAGTATGATATTTAGGGTTTGTAAGCTCAAGGCTTCTTTTTCGAAGGGTTGGATGCACTGATCAATCGCTGTTGTGCGGGACTTTTTCCGAAGAAGACTTGAAAGGTGAGTCCTATCTGTTGTCAATCGCATTCCAAGTGGAATGAAATTACAAGATATATTTGGAGATTTACAGAATAGTTTAGTGACAGTTAATGCAAGAAAAGGGGATAATATCAAGGGAAATCGAGACTGATATTCAGGAGATTTCCATTAAATTAGGAAGATTATCCCTAACGTCTGCATGCCAGCCATCAAAATTTGCCAAACCTCCTTTCAAATGTTCCATGTCTTCCTTCAAATATTCAATGTTTGCTTATGAACCATTAATCTTATATTCCACGACATCAATCTTAGCTTCCACACAATTCATCTTAGCTTCCATGACATTCATCTTAACTTCCACACCTTTCTTTAAACCATTCCTCTTAGCTTTTGTTACTTTTTGTGAGAGTGAAATTTGTTGCACTTGGTCTTGTAATTTTTATATATCATGTTGCATTTCTTCCTCTTCTTCACGAGTCTTGGTAGACCTTTTAGGTTGCTTACTAGGTATTTCCATTTATTTATTCAAGGCATCAATTAATGATAATTATGCTTCATTATTCCCTTTGAATTACTTCAAACTAATTTTTAAAACCAAACATATGAAAAATTTTAAAACGACTACACACATTTTTTTCACTTTGTAGGAGCTTGATATTGAATCGGGTTTATCTCCATAAGTTTGGATCTCCAAGGTCTGAAATTGTGACCTTTGGTATCCCTCTTAGTCCTCTTTCTAACCCCATAAGTCTGAGAAATATTGGATTCTCCAAGGAAGAGTTATTCCAAATATCCCATGATGGCATGATTATACACTACTTCAGTAGAGCGAACTTGTACGAAGTTCCACGTGTCATTGTTTTGACCTTCGGACTTGGAAATGATACATTGTAAACTATAGTTTGTCTTAGTTTTGCAAAGTTTTAGGAAATTTCAATCTGATGCTCAAAGAGAAAGTTATGACAATTTTCCCTGGGTCACCTGTTTGAGATATAATTTGGGAGCCTGCAAACACCCTAACTTCCTTGGATCATATCTTTGAAAATATATTGAGAAGAGATATGAAATTCGGAACCAGGGTTCATCAAGATGTCAGCTCAAATGGGTTTTAATTTCCGCTTCTAAAACCTCGTACAAAAATAGTTATAATAAAAAGTCCATGATCACCTGTTTGAAGCAACAAAACCCTAGAATCCAAACCTCTGATACAAAATTTTATGCGACAAGCTTATAAAATAGAAGAAAAGATAGATCAACGACTTCAAAATCAACCTCTTCGAGGGGGAAACCACCTTTACATTACACAATTGAACAATTATTGGATGATACAAATGACTAGACCTTCTTTTTGTATATAGGAGTCTAAGGGCTCCCAAAACAATTAGAGCCTACATAACAATAATATTATAGGGCCACAATAATAACAATATGGGGACTATATGGGTACAATAATGCAATAAGGGGGTTGCACTAATAAAATTAAGGGGTTACACTAGTAGTATAGGGACCTAGTAGAAATTTCGATTTGCAGAGGATTTGGTGGACATTCTCTTAAGTGTAGGAAAAATGTCTTTCAACAGATTGAGGCTAGAGTATGCATTGGATGGATCCTAAAATTTTTTATCTTGGAAAGATAGGATGGAAGTTGTCCTGACTAATAATGGAGTATGGGAATATACACAAAATAATATTCCAAAACCAACAACATTAGATGCACAAGCACTTGCTTGGTGGAAGAACAAGAGCCATGATGATTATTTTAAAGGGTGTCAAAGATCATGTGGTTTTGAACTTGCATGGAAAGGAGAGTCATTTTGTAATATGGAAAAATATCATAGATATCTTTAAAAGCAGTAGTGATTATAGTAAATTGGAATTGAGAGATAAACTTAGGAGCATTGATATGCAAAAAAACGAAACCATTACACAATACCCCTCCAGATTGACTTAGGCTCGAGATGAACTTGGAGGAGTAGGTGAAAATATGCCATCATCTAAAATTGTTAGCTTAGCACTCCTTGGCCTTCTGAAATACTAGCATAGCTACCATGATTTAGATAATGGAAGAGACAAGATACCATATTGGAAGAGACTTTGGTTTGATTTGGTGTAGGAGGAGATCAAAAGAAACACTAGAGATGGTGTCACATCAATTGAATATGAGGAAGAATAATTTGCACTAATTGGTAAAGGAAATACTTACAAGGGAAAGAAGGCCCAAGGTGAGGTAGAGTCCATCCACAACAATGTAAAGAAGAAGGGCCTCAAAAGAATAAAATGTATTCACCCTCCATGAATATGGACACTATTTGACCAAGTGAATGCCCAAGAAATATAGCAAGGAATGTATAGTAGGAGCAAGAGGAGATGGTCTAGAATCTCAATTTGAGTTAGATTTCAACCTCTTTTCTTGCATGGAAGGCATAGTATTAGGGAGTGAGTGGTACCTAGATTTTGGTGCCTCATATCAAATGAAAAGAAATAAGGAATTCTTCAGTAGCCTAGAGGAGAAGGATCTCAAATTGCATATAGAATTTGGAGATGATGGGAGCTACAGTACCAAAATAATCGATATTGTCACCTTTAAGAGGGATTCAAGCTCCCATATTTGCTTGAAAAATGTAATGTATGTACCTAGGCTGAAGAAACATTTGATTTTTGTAGTTGTATTGGGAGACAAAGGTTATGATGTGGTGTTTAATAAGGGAAAATATTCTTTGAAGGATGTTGTTACTAGAATAGTGGAACGGAGTGGAGTTAGAGTGAAAAATATGTACAAGCTAGAGGTATATTTCACCATGCATGCAACTATACCTCCAGGAGTGAGGTGGGGCAATGTAGATCCTTAGTCCCAGAGTTGCAAATATTTGGATGGGATCCATAGGAGAATAGTAACAATTGCATTATACTCTTCTCACGGATCATTACCCTTGCTATAGGGCCCCACAATATTTAGTAGTAGAAGGACCAATGTCAATTGATGCAACCAGGTCTTGAGTGACAGTTGCAGAATAGTTGTAATCAGATATGGAGAAGAACAAACAATTATTGATAGCTGCGAAGGAGGCACAGTGAAAAATCAACAAAAGTGCAGTTTTCCTAGTCGACAATGCAAAGACTAGTAACAATCAAATGCTCAGGAGATAGTTGCAGCTCAAAGACACATTTGATTCACTATTTTGGATGCTTCTTAGTGGAAGTTGTTGCAATAGCAACCAAAATAGTGAGAAAGAGAGGTGTTACAATACATTCATACAGGAGTCAGAGAGGCTACATTTTCTGGATCAAAATCCATTTTGACTAGATCTAGTGGTTTTTATTTACCAAGGGAGTTGGTTACCTAATCGGTTCTAATTATTTCATTATTTGTATTTCCAATTGTTTTCATGGGAAATGTACATATAGCTGATGATAATAAGGAATATTTTAACTAGATCTCTCTTTTAGAAGAAAAATTTCGAGAGTACTTGAGAGAGTTAGAGAGAAATGAGGGAAATTATATTGTTGAAATATTTATGTATCTAGGAATCCAAAAATAGAGGTTTAGGTGAGGATTTTATGGATCTCAACTGTATTAGTCTAGAGTTCTATTTTGTATAAATATAATCAATTTCATAATAGAAAGTAGTGTAGAGAGGTGTGTAATAGATAGAGGTAGAGAGGCTTGAGGGCCGAGAGTGGCCACAAGGCCAAAAAGGTTAATTGATGTAATTTAGACTAGAGGCCTTATATATATATATAGGAGAATCACTTTAATTTTTACTATCATTGGAGATCAAGTTTTTGTTACTATTAGGTTCCAATCCTTTCTTTAATATCATATATATATAACTTTGCCAACCACGGGTATAATAGATTAAGAGTCATAATGTTGGAAACGGCAAAAATTCTTAACTCTTTCCAAACTCAATTGGTATAGGGATGATTGATCAACGGAGCGATCAATACACCTGCTATAATAAAGGACCAAAGTGGCAGCATATGAACATGTATAGGTCGAGAAGGATTAGAGAAGTGTTGTAGATAGAAAATAGAGGAACATAACCACACAATAAACTAGAGGAAGTCATAGAGTAAGTCAGAGGTAGAGTCGAGAATAGAGTTGATACAAAGGGGAATAGAGATGAAGTCATAGAGTAAGTCAGAGGTAGAGTCGAGCATAGAGTTGATACAAAGGGGAGTAGAGATGTGAAAACTTAGTTCACAGAGGTATATAGATTTATAAGTCCCAGAGGGTCCACACTATTTTTTTTCTCATGATGGAAGTCTATCATTTGACAGCGTCGGGATATGTCACGAGATGGAGCCGGTATATGGATTTAAGAGCTCTGGGTCGGAATCCTGGAAATCAGGATCTTTTATTAATAAGAGTTGTCATTTGATGGTGTCAAGACAAAAGCCAAGAAGCCCGGAAGCCCAAGATTTCCATTTAATGTTATTTGGAAAACAATTGGGCTTCATCGGAAATCTATTGATAGCAGTGTTATGGGCCCTTATAAGTAGAGACGTGGCAGGGTAATTGACGTGGAAGTGACAGACCAATCGAAGGATTTGCGTACAATATGTGGGACATACTCGGAGGTTAGAATGCTTGTAAGGTTTGTGAATTATCACATTAGAAAATCACTAAGTTGCGGGATCTGTCATTAACGAAGAATCATGCAACAACTAACGAGCGATGTTTTTTTGTCCAGATCCATTAAACCCTGGAAACCATTTGAAATGTTGAGTGGGCATTGCTAGGGACGGTATCGACGAAATAAAAACACTGGCTCAAACATTGGAATTGGTCACAATGCCGAGTTCATGATATTAAGGTTTTGGCATTATCTTGGCTATGGTGGCTATTAGATAACGGAAAGGGCTTGGATCGGTGTCAGGGATCAAAATTGAAGACGTCGCAGCCCTTTAAAGGGTTTCTAGCACATCAGAGAAGTAAAGAGAAAATTTTATTAGTCAAAAAAAATTAAAATTGATTTTTGTCATTTAAAAAAAAATGGAATAATATCTTAAAATTTTTTAAGAAGAGCTGTCAAATTGTCAACCATTTTTTTAAATTTCATTTTTCCTGAAATTAGAATTTTAAGAATGTTGAAATTGTAAATTTATTTTCATGTTAAAACTTAAATCTCATTTCAAAAACTCCCATTTCAAATAACAGTGTCCTTTTGAGTTGATTTTTCTAATTGTGCATATGATGAAAGTTCTTATTAATTATTATGTCACAATTAACTTTTGATACCATTACATTTGGCAGTTTTTGAGTTGCTCCCATTTCAAAAACAATAGTTTCTTTTTGAGTTGTTTTTTCTAATTGTTCATATGATAGAAGTTTTTATTAATTATTATGTCACAATTACCCTTTGATACCATTACATTTGGTAGTTTCAATTGAGAGCGACTAGATGTCAATATGGGCCATTTATTAGGTCTGTAATTTTACTGGGTTGTGCCTGAAGGCTGCCAAAAGCAAAGTTTGATGACTATTTAAGCTGGAGAGGAGCATAGATTCATCATTCAACAAACGGTTGTCAAGCAAGGTTTAAGCACGATTTATACTTGGAGAGGAGCACATTCAACAGGCTTCCTAACATACTGGACTTGAAGAGCACCTAGAATATGAATTTCATGTAGAAAGGTGGAAAACAATTTCAGTGGCTGATATAATGTGGTCATTGGAGACACTGCAAACAACTTGTGATGGAGGTGTTGAAGAACCTCATTCATGGGCACATTGAAGAATGTGAACAAAAGTGCAGGTGTCGTGTGCCATGAAGAGGCTGGTTGTTTGTGGCAGAAGAAACAAAAGATTTCTGGTTGTTTTCGTGTGCAATCAGAGTGGGATTGTGAACAGGTTTAGGGCTAATCAAATTGCTTTCTGTGTGTGCAACACAAACTATGAAAAATTCAATGGGTTGACAAGGTGAAGTTGATACCCAATGAGGATTGGGTGGGGTGCTATGGATGGGACCTAAGGTGTTTGAAACCTCGATGCAGATGGTATGCATTGATTGACAATAAGTGCTCACCACCCTAGTTATCTGCGATGAGGTGAACAAGTAAACTCGTGTCATAACCCGCGCAGGTGACTTTTCCGCCAAAACGAGTCCTGGAAAAAGGACACGATGCCAAAAATTGCGACATGATTCTAAAATTCGTGACAGGCTAGGGGATTCAATGTGTCAAAATTGGATTTGTCGTGTCATGGATTTTGGACACGATTTTGCAGCGAATCATGTTTGACACGACGGATTCGAATTTGTGGACCCTCTAGAACAAATCCGGTTACTTCGCTGCAATATGATTTTATGTGGTTACATTTCTCAATCACACGTGTAAAAGTAATGCATTTACTAATGCAGCCTTTGACATAGTAATATCCTTTCGTTTGTGAAAAAATAAAAAGAAATTTGAAGATAATTTACTATCGTCAATTGAATTGCTACTTTTTTTATGCTTTTCATTATGGAAGTGTGACTTGAATGTGTGCCCTTCTAAATGAAATTAAGACCTGCCATTCAAATTTGATCACTGATCGGTGTGATAATACAACGGGTCAAGTTTGTATAAGAAATTGTGTTGTGTTTTTTTGCTTTATAAATAGATTAACCCTTTCTACTTCTCCCACTATTGTTTAAATCCTCCCACTATATATTTTATAACGAGAATTATAGCTCCTAAGGTCGTTGCAATTAGGATTAAGTGCATATGGAGACTAATTTGGGCACTATGAGACTGTGGGTTTTTAGTTTGGGCAGTGAATTTGCAAGTCTAATTTGGGCATGCATCAAAATTTATCTCAAAATTAGTTATTTTTTTCTTCGCTTTTAATTAAATTAATTAATTAAGACAAATACTATATGAATATGAGCTATACTATTTTGGCATTTGGTATTATTAAGTTATGTTATTGATTGATGATATTGTAGCAAAACCTATTTAAGATTAATAATTCCACAGTAAAACGAGGATGAATCTCCATGGGTCAAAATCTTCTTACATGCTTTTTGTAATAATAATAATAGTAATAATTTAAAATAAAGTAATAGCTTAGCTAATTTTTATGATTTTTTAAAATCTAACTAATATTAACGAGTTAAGTATTAAATGTCTATCCTTATTTACAAATTATTTTATTTTTTAAATACATATCCTTATCCATTAGTTTATTTATAACTGACACTAAAACATTATTTTATTATTACTATTTTAAAATTTTCTAATATAAAAATTATTTTATTATTGTGAACGAGATAATCATGAAACAACGTTTTCACATACTGAAACACTCTAAATTAATAATGATCATATGTACATTATATAAAAATATATATAAGTTAATATATAATATTATAAAAACACTAAGATACTTATAACCCGAATCACAATGAAAAATTTTTCAAATTTCATATTCATAGTTCTCAATTAAAAAGCCCATATATAAAATATATAAAATTTAGAAATATTTCTTTAAACTTTTTAAAATAAAATAAATTTTAATTGATTTCAATAAATTCAAAAAATTATGAATCCATTTTTTTTTCCTTCATTAATATTGATAATTCCCCTTCATCTAATAGTGGAACAATATGCACTCCGAAAATAGCTTTTGTACCAAATTATAGGAAGAAGATAATCGTAAATGGTAAAATAAAAAGCCAACTCTTCACATTACTTTTTAATATTTAAATAAGTTAATTTGTTAAATGTTGATAGTTGGTATAAGGATGTTAACTTAATTAAATGACGATTAGCTTTGATTGAATTCAAATTTGATTAATAGATTTTAAAAAGTTAAGAGATTATTCACATTCTTTAATATTGATGACTTGAAAAAATTTTGAAGTATTTGAGGATCAACATAGTTTTGCTGGAGGATATTCGAAAAAGTAGTTTTCATTTTTGATAAAGAATTTTTTGTGTTATAAGATTATAATTTTTTTTATTATTTTAATATCTTTTGACATCGTGAAAAATCCAATTTACTCAATAACCTTAAGAATTTATTTTTAATTTACTTTTTTTTACCTAATTTAAAGAATAAGAAATAATATTTTTAATTTATTTTTAATTTTGGTTATAAAGAATAATTTTTCTTTTAAATATCTTTGATACTGAAAAAATCCAATTTACTCATAACCTTAAAATTATTTATTTTACATTTTTTTCACATAATTGAAAGAATAATAAATAAATATTTTTATTTTTAAAAAATTAATGACCTCATTATATAATTTTAAGTTTCTTTATTGTTTTTAACTAAAACTTCTCATTATATTTTATTTTATAATAAATAACTATTCTTTATTTCCATTAATTTAACTAAAATTAAACATCAGTATACTAATTTCATTTGAATAATAATAAAAGAAATTTCCTAAATTATTTTTATAGAAAATATGGATTTTAAATTTATATAAAGACGTTTGGAAATGTAGTAAAAATAATATAAATAATAATTTGAATATTGATAATAACAATATTATAGGATGTAAATGGTATATGAATTTATGTAACCTTGTAGTATATCGGTCTTTGTTAGTATGATAAATTAGATTGTAATTTATGGAATTCACCTTTTCTTAGTTTATTAATTATTTCGGTTTATAATGTTAATAATCTCTTAAATTTATTGATCTTCTGTTTTTATAATATTAACGGGTTAATATATTTATTTTTTCTACAATAGTTTTTTAATAATATTTTATTATTGTTAACGAGAACATGCTTCTAAATATGTTGTTCTCATATATCACATTCAATACCTCCTTACCAGTGTTGTGGGGAGCGCCCCCCCTCGATCTCACTCCCAATCCGCGTTCCGGGCGGGAGCGACTCGGGAGCAACTCAGGAGCGATTTCGGGAGCATGCTCCCTAAAAACAATGTCGCTCCCTGCCTTTTTGTGAGCGATTTCAGGAGTGTTTTTCCGTTTTTGCAATTTTTTTCGTAGTAATGTTCGAAATGCAATTTTTTTGAAAGAAACAAATAATTTTTGAGTGGGATGATTAGGTCTAGGCCCTAGTATTGCTATGCTATTGATATGTTATTCATGGTAAAGTGACATTCTCCTTAATCTTCATTTTCATCCTTTTACTTAAATTTTTAACATTACCATGAAATGACTTAGGATGTTTGATAGTGGTTCCGGCCTCATTGGATTTCATATGGAGAAAGTATAATTTTAGATTTCATTCAAAATCCAGCTGACTTATTAGCTTTTTAGGATTTAAGGATTGGGGGATTGCAATGCTTCCATTGAATTTTGTCATGTATTAGGTTATGGAACTCGTATTTAATCAAAATCACGAATCCCTCTATGTACCTTGATGTTAGTGACATTGGTTGTCGAACTCCTCTATCACGACCCTCCTAAAAATGTACGCATCACTCAAACAAAATCTTGACTTGACATGCTATGCTTTTTCTATCTTATGTTAATGCTTAGAGGGTGATATTAATGATAAAGATCCTCATTTTCCAACAAGACTAAAAAATCAGATATTTCTCATGGTGGCAAGAGGCCCAAGCATAAGAAATAGATAATATATTTACTTTTGTTTTCTAGTTTCTAGTAGATTTTATAACTATTGACTCTTTCATATTTATTATGATATTTTTTTAAACAATATATGACAATTTAAGTTTGAAGTTAGTAATTATAACTCATTAGTAATGAATTATGAATATGATGTTTCATGAAAGTTTAAAGTTGTTTCATTTCATTTCATTTTATAACATTTCATTTCATGTGAGATATTATTTGTTGTAATGGTTACACTTAGCTTACAAGTACAACTTTGGTGATCAATGATGATAAATGTTATATATTGAATTTTGAAAGCTTGAAACTTTAGGATTGATAAATCATGAGACTCAATATGTTGTATGTTACTATGTTACTAACTTGTGGACGTGATTGATGAAGATTATAACTTCTAGATGATTGTTGTTATATGGTTCAATCTATGATTTTTTATGTTTTTTATATCTAGTTCATTATTCTACATGTTTTTGTTGACATATGTATCACAATATAAAAAATAATATTTATATAATAAAAAATTCTCCGGGATTCGCTTCTGAACTGGGAGCTTCTAAAATGTCACTCTCGCTCCCGTTTTCACTCCCACTCTTGCTCCCAAGTAAACAATGCTCCTTACTACATATTGCCTGCTGACTAATAAGATTCATTTATATCACATGTCCATCCACCAAAGTATTCCATTTTTGGCTTTGAATACTGAATACACTGTTATAATATATATATGAATAATTTTATATTATTATATATTATATATATATATATATATATAATATATAAATATATTATTTTATTTTATTGTGCTAATGTACCATACTATTATAGCTTCAAATTATTTCTTTCTCACGATGTTAATTTTAATTGATTTACTATGACTTGGTTTTTGGCTCTTGTATACACCATCATTGTTACCCTTTTTATTTATTTTCAAAATTTTCTACTTCTCTTCTTATAGAATCTATACCACTAAACATTTCATGCTTTTTGTTACCCTTTTCAAAGCTCCCATGAATCGATGTACATTATCGACAAAGTAAGGTTTGAACATTATTAACATAATGTAAAAAAAAATGTAAATATAAAAGAAAGTATAATTTTTTTTGTTTTACTATACTACCACAGTGTTGATTTTGATTGAATCTTGACATGATAATAGCTTAGCTATTTTATAACAATAAAAAAAATAGCCATTACAAGGCATGGAGATAGACATCAATTTAAACCTTATTAATTATTCCACACTAGTCTCATACCCTAAGGCTGTGATTTCAATTAACATACGAATGGAAATCTCTTCAAACTTAATAACTTTTAGTACTTGCTGTAAATGGTGTTTAATACATTATATTTCATTTCTTAAGAGCCCACCATCTGCTTAAGTCCCACTAATGGCCCTGGCTGTCCTGGCTTAGGTGGTGTACTATCATACACCGCACGATCCACTTGCAACACCTTCCTTGGGATCTATCTCCCTTATCGATGGTCCTTGTCAACTTGGATGATCTTACGATTCTCGAGGGTTTTGACATTTACTTTCTAGTGGTTTTGTTCCTGTTTGGAATTGCATTTCTTTGGAACCTTGATGGGCTTCTGCTCTGCTCTGGTCTGGTGACTTGGGACTTGGCTCATTTGGTTGCTTTGCTAGATGTAGGGGCTTGCCTGTCCAGTAGTTCTTTTTCCCGACTTTTGGTTTGTATCCGGGCTTGTTTGCCAACTGCTTTGAATGATTGGGCATGCTAGAGTTCCCCTACTGTGACAGGGTTTTCATGCTATTATTCGATGGTAAGATTTTTCTATTAGTTATGTGCCTATCGTTTCTATGCTACAGCTTTCAAATGAAGGTTTAACACTAATCCCTGTTATTGGTTGGATCTTTGCGAAAGCTCTTTCTTGGTGTCGCAAACTCCATAAGGTGTGAGGATGAAACCCTCTCTCCCGCTTCATCTTCTAGGAGGAAGGACCCATCAGAGACATGGTATTTAAGTTACTAAGTCATTTATTTAGCAAGTTTTTGTGGCAAGAGGGCCGACTTTAGTTATAGATTTTGGTGTTATGCTTAGGAAGTCTTTTTTCTTCCTTTCTCGACTTATGGAAGCCTAATTTCCACTGTAATATTGGTTCCATGATTTCATAATATTTAAAAGGCCCTGGCCATAATTTCTTGGTTTCCTTTAAAAAAAAGTCTCTGATTTTAATATGGTGAAGGATGGGTTGATCCCTTAGTCTAGGCTAACGTAAAATCCCTGATAACTATTCCATGCTGAGTCTAGTGATGGTTCAAAATTCCTTGATTTCATATTTACAAATTCTCATTTCTACTTAGAGTTTAAATCTAAAGCTCTTAATCTTCTGTAATGTATCTAGTCCCCATGGAATCCCTCGAGGAGTGCCAGACAATTTTGAAATACCTGTGTTATTCTACTAGTTCAAGATTCTACTAGAATCTATGTAAATAGCTAGGGTTTGCAACTAAGATTCCTATTTTATTGTAAATAGCTAATCAGAGAAATTCTAATGTTTACCTGTTTGTCATTTGTATAAACAAATTACTAAACTTTGTAAGGGTTCTTACTATTTAAAGAAGAGACTTTACTTTCTTTTTGTAATTTGTTTTATCAATCCTTTAAATTTATAATTCTCCTATGGAATGAAATCTTTTTTAAATTATTTCACCTGAACTTATCTGTTTATAATACATAAATTAGTATGCATTTGTCTGTATTTACTACTAGTTTTTCTCTGTTACTAGCTTGTCTTTCATGGATTTATATTCATTGTTTTCCTAAATATTTACTATGAATTTTCATTCTGAGTAGTGAAGGTGTTTTTCTCTGATACTTTTTCATGCAATTACTATTCAATATCTTTGCAAAGAGTTATTTACTTCTATTAAAAGACACCTTACTGATATGATTTCTAAGATCAACCAACCGGAAATTAACTCACTTAATAACACTAGATAAAATTTAACAACTCAAGATATGACTTATTAATCTACGTAATTGTAAGCATTAATAAAAGAATATCGCTTATCTGATGTTGCATCTCCCAACATATTTTTAACTTATCTAAGCTTTTTGTTCGCCATTTTGGTCTATACATAGACCTTCACTATGTTTTCCTCCCTACAAGAGATTTACTATATTAGTAAATCTCCCTCTGTGTTATCCTTGATCCAGGAAATTCTTTCTCCTTTAGGACTAAGTGTATATCCAACTATTTGGTCTTAACCAGATGTAGCTAACACAATTTCCTAACCTCTCAACACAATTCTTCCTCTTCCTTCTTGATTTCAAACACCCCTATCCTCTTGATCTTTTCCTTTCAAATACTTTCCAAGATTTAGTTTCTTTCTTGGAATAGGTAATTGCTTCTTTTAACTAATTAATCAAAAGAAACATCCTTTTACTAATAACTACAAAATTCCTTCTCATAACTTAATTTAAAAGCAATTTATAATTTCAAAAAAGTAATAGCTTGTTTGGTTGTAGTAAAATGAAATAATATTTACATTAACAGGGGATGCTACATCTCCCCCCCACATGATTGAACATCGTCCCGATGTTCTCCTCCTCCAAATAACCCCTGAAATTTTTCTTTCATAACCTTCTCATCTTCCCAGGTGGCCTCTTTCAGCCCATAGTGCTTCGACTACACTTTAACCTTGGTGATAACTCATTTCCGCAACATTCTTCTCTCCAATATAGTATAACCAGAGGTTTGACCAAGAACTCTCCTTTTGATTTGAACTGAACATTGCAAGAAAAAACATTAAGTCTCAACTAGTTTGTTTAATACATCCTTAAAGATAGAACACACACACATGCACGCGTGCGCGCGCGCACACACACACACACACACACACACACATATATATTACCTGAATGCATTTCTATTTGATTAGAATCATAAGCATATTTCTTATGTAGAGAGACATGGAAGACATTGTGTGCATGAATGTGATTGGGTAAGGCAAGTTGGTAAGCCACTGGTCTGATTCGAGCTAATTCATCACACCCGATCCATTGCAGGGTGCTTTTCCTGGCTTGAACTCGAATATAGACATGATTTCCTACTTGGAATTCATGGAAGCTCCTCTTTCGATTGGAAAAATTCTTTTGCTGGTCTTAAGAAGCCCTTAAATTGATTCTTACCTTTTTCACCATTTTCTCCATCTCTTCTAACATGTCCTGTCCTAGAAACAACTTATCTTCCGGCCCACTCCAACTCAAGGGTGTCTTGCACTTGCGCCCATATGGTACCTGAAAGGGACTCATTTGTAAGGACACATGGCATCCATTGTTATTGGAAAACTCCACCAGGTGAAGATAATCTTCCCATTTAGTGGGCTATTACTTGACATAAACATGCAATGTGTCTTCAATAACTTGATTCACTCATTCATTTTGCCTATCCGTTTGTAAATGATAAGCTGTACTGAAGTGCAGTTGTATGCCGAATCCCTTAAAGAGGGATTTCCAAAAGGTTGATGTAAATTTTACATCTCGATCAGAAATGATCATCTTGGGAATTCTATACAGTTTAAAAATGTTTTGCATAAAAATATTAGCAATTTGGATTGCTCTATAAGTTGATTGGACAGGTATAAAATGAACAAATTTGCCCAATTTGTCCACCACCACCATGATGGAGTCATTTCTCTTTCTTGACTTAGGTAGTTCGGTAATGAAATCAATAGATATCATTTCCCATTTCCATTCTGGGATGGGCAGAGGGTGAAGTAACCCTATTGGATGTTGGTGCTCAACTTTCACTTGATGACACTCCAAGCATTTGGCTAAGTATTCTACCACTTCCTTCTTCATTCTTGGCCAGAAAATTTCCTTTCGCAGGGTAGAAATCATCTTTTGGTAACCGAGATGACCCGCATAAGGAATCTGATGGTATTAATCCAAAATTAAATTTTTGAGATGTTGCTGGTTAGGCACATATATTACTTTCCTATGAATCAACATATTTTTTGTATTTATTTCATAACTTAATTGTTATTCATGGTTGCTAGAATTTTTTTTCTTTCTGCCATAAATGTTTATATGTTGAATCCTACATGGCTGATTCTTGAATCTGCCCAAAAAAGGTAGTTCACGATTCACTAAAAGAAATTACATATAAACATCTTACCTTCCAGCTTAAAGCATCTACCGCCCGATTTTCCTTTCCTTTTAAATGTTTGATTTCGAAATTGAATTCGCTTAGGAAATATGCCCAACGAGCTTGCCTGGCATTTAAAGTTGGTTTTTTGAAATAATTAATTAGACTAGTACAAAAATTTCTTAGCTAATAGATAATCGCTAGTACAAAATGGCTAAGTATTTACTAAAATATCAACTAAAATTTTGATATAAATGACTATTTTTCAGTCGACGACCACTAGTAGCTAATTTACAATATCTTATAAAGTGACCAAATTTTAGTCGTTTTTAGCTTAGTCATTAATTGATTGTCTCAATTTTATCATCTATCAGTATATTTAGTCATAAATTTGGTCATTAATTTAGTTATTTATTTAGTCATTAATTTCCACAATTAATGACCAAATATACAACAAAATATATTACTATATGATCATCTGAGAAAACCAATTAATGACTAAATAAATATCACCAAAATGTTGGTTGTGTTATAAGATACTATAAATTAGCTACTAATAGTCATATATATGCAATTTTTAGTCATTGTTTGAAACCAATTAATGACCAAAGAAATATGACTAAATTTTTGTCGTGTTATAAGATATTGTAGATTAGGTACTAATAGTTGTATATATGCAAAATTTAGTTGTCATTTGTAATGAAAAATTAATCATTTGCAGTAGTCATTTTTATTTTTTTGGTAGTTTCATATTCATTATATAAACGACTAATTCAATAGTTTATATTCATTTCATTTATTTTCATTAATAGTCATCATGAACGACTAATTTAGTCATATATTCAATTTATTTGTGTTCATCATTAATCAATATAAACGACTAATTTAGTAGTTTTAGATTGATTTTATGTGTTCATTATTAGTCAACATAGATTAATTAGTATGATTTTTCGACTAAATTAAAGAAACATCATACAATGTGAATTGGTTCATCTAATATGAAAATTCAAAATTACATATGTTAGTTAAAATACTAAACAATATCAAATGAAACTATAAATAATTTCAACCACAAAAATTATATTATATGAAATGTAGAGTATTACAATATGAGTTTCCAACTTAACATTGGTTGGACTACAATTTACACATGAAATGTTGTTTCATCACTATAAAACATTGTCATTGTGTTGTCAAGTCATTGCAAATGAATTCACCAACTATGAAGACTTGAACATCAGTTGCTATGTGTGTGTCTTATACGGGATATTGGCTTTAAAGGTGCCACTAGACTGGTTCTCTTCTCTCTCTTTTTGCATTTGTCACTCCAGTGTTAGTGTTCTCCTATTTCTTCAAATCACACTGTTTACCATCAATACTGAGTTCCTTTTCTGAAAACAAAAGAACCTAGAATGTAGAGTGTAAGACATGAAAGACAATGAACACAAGAATATAAATGAAAGTAGACTATAAAGGATTTATATTACATATACCTCAACATCAACAATGTTAAAGCCATTCTTCCCCATAAGAGCAAGAAACCCAAACAAGTTTTCTTCAGTTGAGCCATAGTGGCCACTATGTGGCCAGATGACATATATAAACAAATTAAAGTCACCATAGAAAATAACACCTTAACTGTCACTTAGGATTCAACTTTCAGGGAAATATTAGGCACAAGCATGCCAACTAAGTTACATGCTAAAAAGCTCAACCTATAAATAACTTGTTAAAACAAATAATCTAAGGTGTGATGTCTAATCCTTGTCATTCTATTTGCAACAATGCATGAACTTGGTCAGGTATATAAACATCATGTTCTCAAATAACAACATGAAAGTAAAATTTTCTAATAATCATGAAAATTTTTCAATACAAAATAGTTAAAAGGATTTCAATCAATATCGTGTAATATTAATTTCATCTTCAAGCTTTGGTTGCTGCTTAAATAGACATAATACCAAGTACATTCAATTTCATAGTTAAAATACAAAGAAAAATTGAAATAAACATTCACAATACAATCAAATAATAAAGAGATGATATCATGAAATGGACATTACAATTATAAAAAAATTGTTTACCTATCCATCAATATCTTATCATGCATTCCTAAAACATTTTCTTGCCTAGAATAACCATGAGGTGAAAGAATCACAACATTAAAAACCATAGGAATACTTACTAGAAACATTTCCAAATTTGATGGATGAAGTGCCTGAAGGATCCCCAACAACAAATGAATCATATCCAAGACATGATATCTATATTGTCTCCCCATTATTTTTCCAATCACATTTCAAGTAACATGCCCACACTAGAGTCAAGTAAAATTCAAATGAAGGAATTGACATTTGTTTTTATCTTTTATATGTATCAAATTTGAATATAATTTGTTTTGGTAACATATTAATTCATCTTTAAAGCCTTCTTGTCATGAGAATGTATCAATCAAGTAGAAGATCATAAAAATTGACCTCAATGAGGTCCTCTAAATTTTTTTACAATATCAATATTTGTCTTGTTGTGATACCTTGGATAGAAAAAAGAACATATCTGCAGACAAAAAATCCATATATTACTTATGTTCAAACTATGTATAGGGTGTATTCTTAGGTAACTTTTTAGGATGTCCCTCTACCTTTACCAAAGAGGATCCTAGCTTGGTTAAACTCTTTATCCTTTCATTCAACATCAAATTCTGCAAGATAAATGTCACACATTATTCTTTCCAATTTCTCAACATGCTAGATATGATAAATTAAAAGTCACATAAAAGCAAGAGAAAACCATTTTCTGACCAAAACAAATAAACAAACAATGCCTCTAATAAAAATTCACACCTCAGAAATTACTCTGCCACGTGCTTAGATTAAAGGTGATATTCTTTGAATCATCTTTAGGTCATATTTAATGGGATATTCATATTTTTACCATGCTTTCAATTTGGCGCTAAAAGAGATATATAAATCCAGGTTATTATTAGTGAAATTCAAGTATAATTAAAAAAATAATGTCATTATAAGGTATGGAGAGAGAAACATCTTCATAACTAGGATTCTCTATTTTAGTTTGGTATGAGTTGAGTTGGTATTTGAATATATAGTTTTCTATAAAGAAGTGAAATAAAAATATGAGAATCGAAATAAACCTATGAATTTTTAATAAATTCATATTATATATCTCTAAAAAAGCCAAGTCATCCTTCTCTACCATTTGATAGAGATTTATTGGCATAGAGTAATAATGAATTAACTATCAAACACAATGATGCAATATATTAACCAAGGAATGAAAAATGACATGGCTTTGGTATTTTTGTGCTCTAAGGAAATCCAACAATGGTTGTGTTTTCTCTTTATCATGAAATAATATTGAAGACAAATGTTGGTTCAGAAATTGAACTTCATTATCAATAGGATATGGTCATGTTGGGTAAGGAAAGGATGAATTGAAGCACTCAAGGTCTAGCGTCTAATACATAGTTATCTTTGTCACTATAAAATACAAAGTTGTCATCATTTGCTTATCCAGGTAAAAATAAAAGTGAGTTTGTATTGTGCACTTGTGATAGTATATGAAAAAGAGATCACTAGTGGAAATCAAAGTGTGTTGTCCCATCATTCAACCTAACAAAAAACTTATATATTCAATTGTTGACTACAATGGAAATCAAATATAAAACCCACTCAACTTGATCTTTACATGACATAGTCGTAATGAACTAGTACAATAGAACCATGCTAACTCATAAACAAGAGATGATAAAAAAGAATAACGGAACATTATTTCTTGCCACATAATTGGCATGAATAAAATTTCCATAGAACTCATCCAAAAAATGAGAATAACTTGTGGAAAAAGAACATACCATTAGTGCTTTGTACCCTCTTTAACACATGTAGCCTACGGAAGTAGAGGAGGCCAAATGTAGTAGGATTCCAATTGTGTTGGATATAAAAATAGAAATGTGGAAAAACACGCTTGCTAGTTCACAAAATCTCACTCTAAATAATATAACATGTTGAGGATAGTAATGATGAAAATAGATCATTTATTAATATCAAGCCCCTTATTGGTCATCAATTAGCAAGGCAACTAGTAATTCTTACTCAAAAAAAAATATATCATAATTAGTGTAATGACTGTGTGGATCTTTTTGTGAATTTTTTTACATTTATATTATGGCATCCTTGTAGGAGAGAGTGATGAAAGTTCTCCAGGTTTGGTCAGACTAGTTTCTCCTTTCATATGGTTATGTGAATGGACGAAGATCTAGCTTTCTTGAGTTTGGAAATTCATGTGTCCCTCCCTTTCATTCAATATGTGGAGATTCCCCACCATTGAAGGACCTTGATAGTTCTAAATCCAATCTCACAGACATAACAGATGGATCTGGTCCAGATCAAGACGTTTCTATGGTTATTGGAGAGGGAGAAACAACATGAGAATTGTTTAGTATTCCTCTTGTGGAGCTTGAAAGATAGTGTAGGAAAAATGGTTTATCTATTTGTGGTGGTAGGGAGGTAACTTTTTTTTTCGATTTCTTAGCTTAGAAGAAGAGAAGCATAAGAACCAATAGCAAGATGAGGATATTAGGTATGGGTATAACTTTGCAATCAAAGGAAAGCATGCAAGAGAAACTAATGCTTATATCATTGGGAGGGCGAAGGTGGAGAACGAGTGAAGAAAGAAAATCTATGCTTTATGATGATAAGGACTATATATCATCATCATCATCTAGGAAAATTTTTGAGAAAGAATAATCTTTATGGTCATGGGTTGAGGAATGCCAATAAGTGGATGCCTCTTGCAGTGGAACTTTACCAAAAAATGTTGGTGTCGTGATGGTAGTGTCACGTAATGTGGCCCCAAAAGTTCAAAATATTCTAGGAAATGTCAAGGAAAATTTCTTTCTCTACTCAACTCATATTTTGCCCCATCCACGTTTTGATAGACCAATTATCAAGATCATAGAATGATATTTTTCTTTACTGAAGGAGTCCAAGGGCTAGCAATTTAAGGATATGATCAATTTTTTTTTTAAATGGGCAGTCTTGTGTAAATTGCAAGGACTTTGGTTTCAAACTTGTTGTCGAGCCAATGTTATTCACATGTCAAAATTTTGAGTGTGACTTGGGGTTGAGTTTGAATGAGAGGATTTTGTTTAATACTATTTAGTCAAGGAAAAGAACCAAATTCAGAGTCCATTTAAATTATGATTCGTGAAGCATAGTAATAGATTTGGTGAGGTTAATAGGGGTCATCCTTGTCATGATGTGTTACATTTGAATGGCATGAATGCATGAATTCCAAAAGGTCGAGATATGATATAAATCTTGGGAAATTTTGACCAAATAAATAACCCAAACTTGAGAGTTGAGATATGATATAGATCTTGGGAAATTTTAACAAAATACATAACCCAAACCTTAAACCTAGTAGTGTGAAATCCATTGTTTGAAGTGTGGCTACTGAAGACAAATTTCTTAAATACTTTTAAAAATTAACATACAAATAATTTATAAAAGCATGGAATTTCGTTGTCAATCAAATGTCAAACCGAATAATAATTAAAGCGATAACCCACATTGACAATCCAAAATCAACAAGGCATATTGGACAAATATTCAAAACTCTTTGGGAACATCCTAATCCTAAAATGCTGCTCATCTAAAGCAATCGAAGATGTTACCGTGCTTTTGGAAACATGGAATGTTAATGATATAAATGACAAAAAGATAAATAATTAAAAACTAACTAGTAGAACCAGTGCAAACAACGAAATGATAAACAAAATGAAAATAGGGAAAGATGTTTGCATACCCATCCATGAGACTGCCATTGGCTTCCATACTCGATGTTGCCGAAGAACTAAGCAGTTCATTCCATTAGTGTCAAAATCCTCGTATCTAGAGTAGAATTCATCCTCGTATCACATACAACATACATTGGTCATACCCTTCCGCAAAGAAAAAAAAAAAAGAAAATGAAGCCTGAAAACCTTTTTACCGGTCAATGGTTAAAACATTTTGAAGTGTGAATTTAGAAATAAGATTCTCATACCAATATCCCTGCATTCTTTGAAACTCTATTCAAATACATCACTTTCTCCAAAAACTTTACATATCGTGTATTTTCATAATTCATGTCATCAATTAAATGAAGTTCTATCATCTCTAGAGTAGGGGTGCTTAGAAGAAAGCAACCTAATACACTGATTTTCCTGTCATGAAATTAAGTTATGTCTACATAAACCTCTATATATGGAGATGAGAGAGTGGGGATATGAGACGTCAAGGTATGGTATATTTTGAAAGTTCTTGCATTGCATTTCAAAACCAAAATAAGACAACTCTGCACTCATTTACAAGGTAAAGGACATAAATATTCATTATGAACATCATGGAAAAAAACCATGGAAGAATTTTATGGTCTTTTCACATTTTGTAGTAGGTTAACTTTTTTATTATAGGTTGTGTAGATTTTCATTAAGGAATAGATATGAAACAACATCGTACTTGGTTTCGTTTCATATCTATTGGATATACTAAATCTGCAAATAGGACATAATAATGAACCACAACAAAATAGTCAACCTAAGATACATCAATATATTCTTTGTATAATTTTCTTTTTATGCTATACTTGACAACCAAGTGGCAAATGAAAACATTGTTAAATATTGAAACATGTTCATTTCACATGTAAAAGAAAAGAAGAAATTATGTTTCTACCAAGATAAAGTTGTCACCCATTAACAAACATTGGATATTAGGAAGCCTCTGGAATAACAAATTGAAAAGACACATATTTCTTTAAAAAAAGGCACAACACATATGACCAGCTCCAACATTAATTATTTAATGATCCCCATAATATCAATCCATATGTCCACAAAAAAATTATATGCATTATCGTGATATGAGTCCATTTCTAGTATGGTCAAATTACTTCCACATTAGATATTTAGTCTCAATATAGAGCACGAAATCTCTTGAAACATTATCCCATTCACTCTCAAATATTTTATCATGTATGCCCATGCATACACATACAAGACAACATGTGTTTACATTGGTTTATATTTTATCCACATACAACCTGCATTTACACTGGTTTCATTGTAAAGTGTTGAAAGTAATAGTAAAATCTAGACTTACACGGTTGTAGTTTGAAGCAATATGATTGAAGAGGTTTGTCCATATCTAGTGGGTGTTTGATGCAAATCAAGTGATTCCTAGTCAAGTGGGGCATCCGATCAAATTGGATGAGCATACAACTAAGCTTCAAAAGGGGTCCTATGCAAGTGCTTTTTTAAATGATATCCCTTGGAAGCTTCAACATAGTACTCAGTATCATCAACACCTCAGATTGTTGGAAGCACTAACCCTGAAAGTACTTTCCTAGGCACCCTACAAAAGAAGGAATAGAAGGTTGGCACCCATCAGTTTTAACAGCAACGTGTTGACTTCTTGGATGAAACAAGACCTTTTGAAAAGTATTTCTCACTATAATTCCTTTTATCTCTGTGAACAAAGACTATTTCATCTTCAAGATTTGCCCTGTGAATGTACTGATATACAACAATGTTTCTTGGTTCATTAACACTTGAAACAAGTTTGAAATTATTGATCATATCTATAAATGCACCCTCCTTTTTCCATATGTCTACAATAATGCTTGGAGACAACTCATTTTATTTGGGATAAGAACTTTAATCAAAATGTATTTCACCACTTAGTAGATATTTTTCATGAGTCAAATATATAGGCTTATGGTTCAATACATTGAATTCTAATGAAGACATTCCAAATAAAATGCACGAGTTCAAGAAATAAAGCATGTGCACATGAGAAGCTTCTAAGAAGATTTGCTACCATCCTTTCTTAATCAACAAATCCATTGGTTCTTTGTGTGGTTGTATGATGTAAGAAGCCACAAGATGAGTAGACATAATACACAACCAATAGCCATTTTGGATAAACACTATCTTTGAATGATAAAAAAACGCCAACATTGACATCAATAACCTTTCTCTCCCAACACCAGTCATCATCCCAATCTAGCAAATCAGATGAAGGTCCATGTTTTACCTCAAGACACAATGCACCAGGTAGGAATTTCTTAAATATAAAGTTACTACTCTCATGTGTTAAACTTAAAGAGTTAAGATTCTCTAAACCCAGAGTTCAACAACCAGAGAAGTAAGTAATATAGAAATCGGAGAGTCACATACTTCCTTGCATATCACTGATCCATGATATCAACAAGGGCCTTTATAAATTCAATTCCAAACATTGGTCTAGTTACTATCATATCAATATGTGATGGTGAAAATTGAAAGCCAGAATCACATTCTGTTGTTGTGGTTAGTATGGATATTTGATATTAACATGGTTCAACCTCGAAGCAGAATTTTCCCATATCATCAACCCCCTTTAGTTGAGGCTTAGCATTGTCTAGACCATGTATCAATCTAACTTGACGCTTGCCATGATAGCCATTTGTCACTAATCTTAGGGAACCACACATATTATAATGTGTTTCTTCAATCTTTGGGATTGAAGCCATGTTTGGCACAAACATGAAATTCTCCAAACTTATAAACTCAAAGTGTTCCTTCTCGGCCTTGATTGTGTAGCGTTTTGATGTTGCATGATAAGGTTTGTAATATCCTTGAACATCTGTTGTAGATCTTTATTTTCCATCAACTCATATCTTAACACCTTCAAAAAAATATCCTTTAGAAGTCACCACAAGTCCTCCAATTGAGAAACATGTGACCTAAAATGGATGAGATATATTAACATGACCGTGCTCAATAAGAACCTCTATAGATTGATGTGAAACATCAAATATTGTATTCTCACCCTTGTAGAATAGAAACAATCGGGGAAAATTTTAGGGGCTAATATTCGCCCATGGGCTAATTTTCTATTCTTTTTCAAAAGAAAAAGATTCGCTAATTTCAATTTTTTGTTAAAATGATTTGGCCCAAATTTTATAGAATGAAATTATTTTACCCTAAAAATCACAAAAAAAAAAACTATATATAGGCTATATATAAAAATATTTATAAATTTGAATATTTTTACAAAAATATCTCCAAACATTTTATAGATTTTATATTATGGACTAGAGGGATTCACCAAGGCTTTTAAATTTTAAGATAAATTTCCATCCTCAAAATTTTCCCTGGAAATAATCTTTATTTTCCACATGGAATAAAATTATAAGAAAATTTCACATATGCATCAAATATAGCATGACAAAGCGCTTTATTTGGCCAAGGAGCTTCTTTGAGGACACTTCACCTCATGGACATCATCTGAATAAAGGTATACATGAACACCTAAAATACGGTTACCCTGAGAAACAACTAAGCCATCCATATCATAACTTGGGACATAAAATATGTCATATACTACCATATTTCCAAAGCCCAACTCCATCTCTGGAGATCCTCTTTGGACAACTGTTAAGAGAACATGAGAACCACATATTTGAAAGAGAATATTATAGAAAATATACTTTATAAACGTTAATAATTGTACCTCATGAGCAACGCCATCCTTTCTAGGATTGACATTAAGTATGACCTTGTATCTTCTTCCTTTGTTTAACAATTGGCTAATAGTGCCCACTCTTTCCAATTATTCACGTTTGATTTGATGGAGAGCTACTACCTCCTTTGGACACTCATCCTTAAGGAATATCCAAACTTATTCCGCATATCAAATGAAGGAAAGAGAGAAAAAAATCATGGCCTTTCCTATTTGAAAAAAAATGTAGTGGGATTTGATATGACCTAATATTTGTATATTGCTTGAGGATTGATGAAGTTTATGTATTCATGATGGGAAGAAACCAGCCTATATTTATTTGGAGTAATATTAGTAAATGTGTAATTGCCTCCTTGTGACGTAAACACATCATTAATGAGATCATTGCTGGTGGAAATTAGCTCAACATTCACATTGGCATGACCTCCATTTATATCTGGACAAATATCTGCTCCACCCCCATCACTCTCCCAGAAATAGTGAACCTGGTGAAGTGAAAATTAATGTCAGCCACTAGAACCATTGTGGTCCACTATTACATATTCACCCATTTAAGATATATTCACCAAGCCAGGGAATATGAATATTTCGGAAGTAATTTTTCGATTTGATAATCTTAACATCAAATCCAAAACTATCTTGTTCATCTTCACATCAAATCTGAAATTGTCTCGTTCATCTTCTTATCAAATCTAATATTGTTTCGTTCATCTTCAGAGAGCTCTTGAAACAAATTTTCAGAATTGTATCGAATTTGCACAAATATATTAAAAAAATTATTAATGTACATTGCTTGATTACCAATCAAAATGTTCAAAACAATACAACACCAACAAATTTTTATTTCATATCCATTGCACATAAATCACCTTCCTTTGTAGAATGCATATGGCTCGTAGTTCTTTTCTAGGTTCTTCAATTGTTGTAACATATATTTTGTAGATGATCTTGATAACGCGACTATCTGCAATTTGACTATCAATTTGCAATGATTCATTTTATGTTTTTTTTTTCTTCTAAATTATGGTGAGTCAATAATCTTTTGGATTAAATAATGAAACTACTTCTTGAACAAAGATTATATGCAGAATTATATGAAAAATAAAATTTACATGACTAAATTTTTAACTTTTCAAATTCCACTTGTATTCATCAAAATTTTGATTAAGAAACACATAGTATCTTTACAACTTGCTTGCTGAACTAACGTTGTGTCCAGAGCCTACCCATAATTATCCATAGTATTAATGCAAGTCAGTTGCTTCAACAATTTTATTGGGTTTCCTTTGGGATCGATGTAGGGATTACATTTAAAATGTTCAAATATTATTTTTAAAAATTCTTGAATTTTTATAGGATTTACCAGCAAATAAGAAACCACATAAATCTTTACGCCATGCTTTCCTATGTGTTTGGCCATGGATGCTAAAGTTGCATTCACAACCATGTCAGCTGATATCTGCAATTGGAATTCAATAAAAAAAATAACACCTTTAAGAGAAAAGGATAATGGTTTTTTAGGTCGAAGTTTTGAAGACATATATGGAAGATATGATCTCCCAAGAGAAATAAATAATGTAGAGAAGCTCCAAAAAAATCAAATAAATATGATTTAAATAATTAAGAAATGTCAAATCTAAGTTTGGAACCATCCACTGTCATCTTCCAGATATAGATGAAAAATGTAATCTAAGAAAAAAAATTAAAATTAATATGGAAATACTCTAGAAAATCTAAAATTAATTATGAAATGCTTTTTCACACTTTGTTAAGAGTTACTCGCCAGATCTAGCACACTATCTAGATCGGCCAAGAAGCAATGTAGTTGACCTTTTCCATAGTGCACAACGATAGATAATTGACCTTTTTCATAGTGCATAACAATTGGATCAATCATTCTACAAGTTGAATATTTGGTTTAGCTCAACAACAATGTGAGTGTAATCGAGCATGAGATCTGAAGGTTTCCTCAACTTTGTCAAAGACTGACTTTTGATGAAACCTAGGAATACATTGATCCATCGGTAATGATTCAAACTAGCAGACATGTAACCAATATCTGAAGCACCCACCATGTCTCCATTATAGGTTACTTTGAATATAAAAACCTACTAGCTTTTTCCTAGGTTTCACCAACTCACTGCATCTCTCTTTCTCTAGTTCCCAACTAGTTGTCGCTAGTTCAATGCCGATAAAATATGAAATCACTTTGATGGTTGAGATGTCGGTTTTCACGGGCACCAAACACATGGATCCATTGAAAATATAGCCCCACAATATGGATCAATTTTATCGTCCCAAAGATTTGGATAGGTGTTACCCTGATAGAAATAGTGCCACATGTAAAGCAATGTCTTTACATTGCAACTATGAAGGCAAGATGATCTATAACCCCTATGATTTAGGGAAAAATCACCCAAAACCCTGAATTTATGGTAGTTTAAATTATTAAATTATTAAGTTATTTGTAATTCAAAGTTTAAATAAAATAATTACAAATTTCTTTGCTCACTTTGAAAATAGAAAGCAATTTTTCATTCAAATAATATTATTTTAAGCTTCAGTTAATTGAAATTTATTTCATCTTAATTAATATAAAATTATTTTTGGTTATTTATATATATGTATCAAAGTTATTTGTAATTTAAAAACAAAATAATTATTGTGTGCATGGGGTAGATCTCCTATGAAAACGTGAATAAGTAAACTAAAATGTAAATGTAAACATAAATGTAAATGTAAAAGTTAATATTTAACTCTTAACATTGTTAATCTAATGTCGGCCCTATTTAAAAATCAATATAATTATTATTATGTATAAGCACAACATAAATTTATAATATAAAGAGGTTTGCGAATAGTAAAAAGAAGAGCTATGGTAAATAAATAAACATATAAATAAACCAGAAGTATGGTAAATAAATAAGGCTATTTTTTTTTTTTAATTCCAAAGGTATGGTAAATAATTAAAACCTCTTTTTATATTTACTCCATTAACCTCTTTATATTTATGAAAACTCAAAAGATAGGTTTATTTAGGTGGATCATTCCGAACACATAATTATTAATACCATGGGCCAATTACCACATATTTATAAAAGAAGGTATTATAAATAAATAAATATAAAAGAGGTATAAAGGTGTTTGGTAAATAAATAAAAACATATCAAACAAGATTAGAAGTCAACATCTAATTATGTACCAAGCCTATGGGCCAAATATCATTGTAAATAGAAGAAATATGATAAATAAATAAAAATATAAATAAGCAAGAGGTATGGTAAATAAATAAAACCTCTTTTTTGTATTTTCTCCATGAACCTCTTTACACTTACCTACACTCAATAAGTAGGTTTTATTTATGTGAAGCCTATGGGAAAATAACCATGGGCTAAATTATTATTAATACCATGCAAAAAATACTATTAACCATAATATTAATATTATTAAATATAATAACTTAGTTTTAATCCAAACAATTAATTGTTATATATATAATATATATTAATAATATTATGATATATATTATCTCTATATATATGGGAGGTAAAACAAAGACATAAAGTTATAGAGGTGGAGAGATAGGGGGAGTGGCAAGGGAGAGATGGAGATAAACTGAAGAAGAGGGGAGATGAGGAATAAAAAGACACAGAGGGAGAGAAGGGTAAGAAAGGGAGAGGGAGATACAAATATGGAGGGGGAAGAGAGAGGAGAGTGTGAGGGATATAGTGAGAGGATTGGAGGGTAGAGAGAGAGAGAGAGAGAGTGAGAGACGGGGGAAGAGAGATAGATGTAGGAGAGAAAGAGCAAGAGAGGAAGGATGAGAGAGAGTTGGAGAGAGGGAGGGATAGAGATATGGAGTTGGAGGGGGAGAGAGGGAGGGAAGAAGAAAGACATAGAGAGTGAGAAATAGAGAGAGAGGGGCTAGCATAGGAGATATGGTGAGAAAGAGTGTATGTTTTAGGGGTGAGATAAAGAGATAAATAAGGAGAGATAGAGATAAGGGGGGAGAGAAGGAGACAAAAGGAGATAGGGAGAGATATAGTAACATAGGTAGACAGAGAGAGAGAGAGAGAGAGAGTCGAGGAAGAGATAGGATTAGAGGGAAAAGAGAGAGAGAGAGAGAGAGAGAGAGAGAGAGAGGAGGGATAGTGAGAGAGAGGAAGAATGAGAGATAATACTTGAGAGAGAGAAGGAGATTGATGGGGAAAGAGAGAGGATTAGAGGAAAAGAGAGAGAGAGAGAGTGATGGAGGAGGAGAGAGGGAGGTAGGAGAGAAAGGGAGAAAGATGAATTACGAGAGAGAATATTTGAAAGAGAGGACGAGATAGCGAGGGAGAGAGTAGGAGAGAGGGATGGATAGGGAGTTGGAGCTGGAGGGGGACAGAGGGAGGAAAGAAGAAATACATAGAGAGTGAGAAGTGGAGAGAGATAAGGATTAACAAATGAGATATGGAGAGAGAGTGTATATGTTTGGGGATGAGACAAATACAAAGGAGATATGGATAATGGGGGAGAGAAGGAGAGAGGGAGGGATATAGTAATATAGTTGGAGGCTAAAGAGTAAGAGAGAGAGAGAGAAAGAGAGGGAGGAAGAGAGAGAGGATGTGAGAGAGTGGAGTGAAGGAGGGAAATATAGATGGTGTTGGAGGGGCAGAGAGAGAGAGGTAAGAAGAAATAAATATAGAGAGAAAGGTTGAGAGAGAGAGAGGGAGTGATAAAGAGGATGGAGAGAGCGGGAGAGAGGAAAGAAGTAGGGAAGAGAGATAAAAGTGGGAGATGGAGAGAGAGAGAGAGAGAGAGGAGGATGGAGGGATAGGTAGATATATTAAAGAAACATAGTGTATGTTTTGGTAGTGATATAGAGAGGAAAATGGAGATAGAGATATAGATGGAAGTGAAGAGAGGAAAGAAGAGAGAGATGGAGAGGAGGGAGGGACCAAGAGATTGATATATAAAAACTAAAAGAGCATGTTTGTTTGGGGGGTTGAGATACAGTGGAAAATAAGGGGAGATGGAGGGAGATATAGATATATATGGGGTAGGAGAGGGAAGAATATTTCTTGCACTAGATACATTTATTTCAATGTAGATGGTGATTTCTAATCCAATTTGATTTATTTTACTAGATGCATTTATTTTAGTGTAGATGTTGATTTCTAATGATATTTGATTTCATTCACTAGATACATTAATTTACATGTAGATGATTTATAATCCTATTTGACTTCTTGCACTAAATGCATTGATTTCAACATAGATGGTGATTTCTATTCTTGTTTGATTTCTTACACTAGATGCACTGATTTTAATGTAGATGTTGATTTCTAATAATGTTTGATTGCTTGCACTAGATGCATTGTTTTCAGTCTAGATGGTGATTTCTAATCTTATTTGATTGCTTGCACTGAATGCGTTGATTTCAATGTAGATGGTGATTTCTAATCCTATTTGATTGCTTGCACTGGATGCATTTATTTCACTATAGATGTTGCTTTATAATCCTAGTTTCTTACTTGTACTAGGTGCATTAATTTTAGTCTAGATGTTGGTTTATAATCCAATTTTCTTACGTGCACTAGATGAATTGATTTGAGTGTAAATGTTGATTTCTAATCTTATTTGATTTATTTCGTTAGATGCGGTGATTTTAGTGTAAATGTTGTTTTCTAATCTTATTTAATTGCTTGCATTAGATTCATTAATTTCAGTGTAAATGTTGATTTATGTTTTAATGTTATGGATGTATGATGGTACATTAATTTTAAAGTTATTGGATTAACATTGTGCATTGATTTCAGTGTAAGAACAAAAAAATATTGACAATGTACATTGGTTTTTGTGTTATAGTAATTCAACCTATTAATATTGGAGAGAAGGAGAGACAAGGAATGATGTTTACTACAATAGATTGAGCTAAATATTTAAATGGTTTATGGTTTAATCTATCCTTTTCATATAATCGATATGAAAATATCACAATCAATATGAAAAGATGACAAAAGTAAAAAGGTTGACAATAAGAATAATAGAGGAAATTAGTTTTATATTAACCACAATGAAGACTATTTGTAATTGACTATATTCTTATTATTCACATTTTCTATCATTAAACACTATTACATTGTCCCTTTACACTCAAAATTTGTATTTCATCATATTTCATCATTAAAGTTATTATCATAACAACAAACTCATGCAACTAAGCAAATTTAAAATTGAAATATACAGATTAATCTAAGACATATTATACTATTTAAAATGATTATATTAATATTATATGAATTTACGTATTATTAATAAATTAATCATATGTTCGTTAGATTTTCTTTGGTCGCACATGACTAAAACCAACCTAGATCCATCTTAATTGTGGATCTATCAAGCACTGAGAGGGATCAAATCTCTCGAGGTACACACATTTCCTCAAGTTTTGCACTCAAAAAAGAGGTTTGTACCTCAAGAGATGTGATCCCTCTCGTCGCTTGATATATCCAAAGTTAAGACGGAACTAGGCTGGCTTTATTTTAAAATTGAGGAAATTACAAATATTTTTGAAAGTAACTTTTCACTAAAATAATAATTGTTTACTTTCAATTACTTAAATTGATATAAAACTAGCTTGGATCTATCTTAATTTTAGATCTCAATTTTGGATTTACCAAGTGTAGAGGGGATCAAATCTCTTTTCACTTTAGAAAAGGTTTGTATATGAAGAGATTCCATGCCTCTGACACTTGGTAAATTAGGATTAGTATGATTGAATTATTAATTATAATTATAATTATTAATTTTATATTTCACTTTACTTATTTTTATTTTTATAATTTACCCCAACTTTATTTTTCTTAACATTTTTCACATTAAATTTTATTTTACGTAGTTTCCTCAAATTAGATTTTAAAATTGATTTTCAAATAAAATAAATTGGCTATATTTTTTAATATTAAAAGTTATTTTTAATTTGCCCCATGTTGTAGATTATTTGATGGTACAATGGGTTGTTAAGGCATGTCTTATGATGTTATTGGTTTAAACTTCAATTAGCTCAGTGTGCCACGTGTGAGGCAATGTGGGTACGCTTGGAGGTGATTGTGGTAGTGGATAGAATCGATCCTTAAGTACAAACATGCTATAGTTGTCTATTCTCTCATATACAAAAAAATAACAATAATAATAATAATCTTATCTTTTTAATTCTATTGAATTAATTATTTATCAAAATTATATTTTATTAGAAGCACATCATTTTATTGGAAGTAGTTTAGGTGATGGAGATAAAGGAAACTAATTTTCTTGTAAGCATTTTATAAATTTTATCTCTTCCCAAACACTCTCATAGTAAAAAGAAGTCTTTACCCCACCCATCAAGCAAGTCACCCAATGTCACCTTGGTGGCCTTCTCTCACTCTTTAGAGTACAAGAATGACATCCTTATCTAGGGGGAATCCTTAAATATTGAGCTAACATAGGTCATGGAGTAATGAAAGGAAGTTTCTTAACAAAGACTAGTGATTTGACACTACTCACTCTCAAAGTAAAAGGTGAGGGATAAGTGTGCCAGTAGTCAAACAAACCATGAATCATTGACAAATTTTGAATTATTTTAATTAGACTACGTTGCTTATTCATGCAACCAAATTATACTTGAAAAATGAAAGATAAATATTGCTCAATTAACCATATAGCATGAGATGCTAGTGAAGAAAGTATACAATGACACAATAAAAATAGAAAATGAATCATAAATTGTGTATATAAGTAAGGCATTAGATAACTCATTCAATGTATTCATGAGCATTCAAGATTGAGAGTTCATTATCATCATCAAGAGACCATTCCAAAATTAATAGATCATACCAACAATATTAACTATGTTTCGGACAACAAAGAGTTATGTGTTTGCGATGATCAATAAAGGAAATATTTAAACTTGTCATTGTTACTAAGGACAATGAAGACAACAAAGTTGAATGTGGACTACTTACACATTTCTAACATTCAAATGTCATCCATTTATCATCATGCAAGTTGCATGAAAGAAATTTGGTATTGGTACTAAGTGAACATTCTTTGATCAAAGTTCATACCCTCTCCTTAGCACTACCACTTTGCAAGACAAAGAATAAATGTGAAATATATGTTCAACCAACTAAATAAGTTAGAAAGGTTGTTGCAACATATATAGGTGTTCATGTCATGTTGCAAAAGGAGGTGTTGGCTCACTCCCCTTTCTGATAATCTGTCAACCTTTGAATTTGATTCCTTGTGAATGCAATCAAATGATATGACCTCAAGGTTCTAATAAGTTCCATAATTTTAATTATCATTTGATCCAATAAACAAGTGTACAAGGAAGTATAACCTTTCAGCCAATCTAAAACAACCTTTGAATCCCCTATGACTTGTAAGTTTATATTGTTGAAGTAACGCAATTAAGATGACTAACATAAACAACTAATTCATATTATTGTAGTTTTTGGTAGGTAGACATATTTTTTTCCTAGACTAAAATAGTCATTTATGTTAGTCATTTTTAGTACTATTACTTATTAGCTAGTTGTATATTTTAACTGGTGACTAAAATAGTTATTTATCTTAGTTTCTTTTAGTTGGGTCTCTTAATATTGCTTATTTTTTGTAGTATTTCACTTGCAAAAATTGTGGTGAGTAACTTTTTTAGTCACCTAGTCACTAATGGCACCATTTTCTACTAGCGAATGCCACCACATCTTTAAACCATGAATGATCAATGTCAATTCCAACTCGTATGCTGAATACTTTTATTCATATTGTTTAAGTATTCTATATTCATAAACCATCTCTTTGCCTTCTTGCATTAGTACGGCACCCACACCTTCCTTACTAGCATCCATACAAACCACATATTCCTTGTTGGGGTCAGCAATGCTTAGAATGGGTGCGGTGGTAAGAAGATGTTTGAGCTTATCAAAGCTCCTTTGAATGTCCGGGGTCCACCTGAAATCTTTTCCTTTATTTTGTAAAGAGGTAATAGGATATGCTACTCTAGAGAAACCCTCCAAAAATCTTTAGTAGGAACTCGCTAGGCCCATAAATGATCTTATATCGGCCACATCCTTTGGCACCGACCACTCCATAAAGGTTCTTATCTTTTTCGAATCAACCGCAATTTCATCCTTGGTGATGATGTGTCCAAAGTATTGGATTTTCTCTTTAAAGAAATCAAATTTACTATACTTGGCATACAATTGATGTTCTCTTAGTTTGCAACATAATGCGGAGATGCTCCTTATGCTCCTCCATGTTTCGATAGTCGATCAGTATGTCATCAATGAAGATTAACACAAATTTATCTAAGAACTGATGGAAAATGCTATTCATGAGACACATGAAGGTATCTGGGGCATTATCTAGCCCAAAAGGTAAAACCATAAACTCATAATGGCCATAACGCGTCTTGAATGCAGTTTTTGTAGTAACTTCCTCCTTTATCCTAATCTGATGATACCGAGAATGGAGATTGATCTTTGAGAATACGGTTGTACCCTTCACCTGGTCAAATAATGCGTCTATACAGGGAAGGGGGTATTTGTTTTTAGTGGTCATCTTGTTTAGCTGGAGGTAATCCATGCACTTCCACAGGGTTCCATCTTTCTTTTCAACAAATAATGCCGAAGCTCCCCAAGGGGACAGACCGGGGTAGATATAGTTCTTATCGAGAAACTCCTGGATTTTCATATTTAATTATGTTAGTTCTGGTATGCTCATTCAGTATCGTGCTCTAGGGCAGATCCCAAAATTAGCTCAATGGTAAAGTCTATGTCTCTTTTTTGTTGTAGACCTTCTATTTCTTCAAAAAATACATCTGGAAAATTTTGTGTCACATGTATATTCTCAAGGGATACAAATTTATCCTTTCAGTCAGCTTACCCTACTTTAATGGAATAAACTTGACAACCTTTTGTGATGCATTTTGCTAACTAGGAGGCTGTTATAGGCCTTAATTGCAGAGGTTTTTGCACACCTTGAATTTCCTGTCTCTCCCCTACCTCATCTCGAAATATAACAGTTTTTGTCTTACAATTTATGAGGTAACAATGTTTCTCCAACTAGTTGATGCCTATAAGAATGTTGTATGACCCCAGGGGTAGCACATTCATATCAGCTATAATAGGTTGACTAGCTATTTTTAAAGGACTGTTTCTTACATTAGACAAAACTCTTCTTTTTTCTCATGTTGCTAGTTGTACTAACCATGGAATTTTAAATTTAATAGCTTGCAATTTACATCATTCCACTATCCTGGGACTAATGTAACTTAAAGTGGCCCCAGGATGTATTAAAACAGAATAGGTTTGGTAAAAAATAATACCTTCAAATTCAACCATAGTCAGTTGAAATTTTGTGTGATGATCTTCCAGAGCTCCATTAATTTTTGGAATTCTCCTAGCCACTTCTCCCACCATAGATGCCTCTTGAATTTGACATATATAATCTACTCCCTTGTGGTGGGGACAATTTTTTACGTAATGTGGGCCTCCACATCCCCAACACTGCAGAGGTGGTCTGTTAATAAAATTGACTTCATTTCTATCAGCCTGTTCGTTTGTTTTGATTTCACCTGGTACTATAAATCTGGGTTTATTCACATTTCAATTAGTTTGTCCTTTATATGGACCTTTGTTGTTGATGCCCTTATTCCCCTTATGGCTGGGAATAAATTCATTTCCCTTTTTATTCGCCCACTTTTTGCTTGAGTCATCCTTTAGATTATTTTACTGATAACATATTCATGCTTTCCAAATGACTTCATCCATATTTTTTGGTTTTCGAATTATAGCCTTTCCTTCATGAACAATGGAAGACTGCTAATAAACCATTGTACTTTGGCCTTTTCTTCATGAATATAAGGGACATACCATAATAATGATGTAAATTTTGTTATAAAGTCATCCATGAACATTTGGCCTAGGCAGAGATCATGGAATTCTTTTGTTTTCTCATCATAAACCTTTCGGTTAGATATTTTTCTTTAAAAAAATTCTGGAATTTCTCCCATTTTATATTTTTCTCATTGACCCCATAGATGGTTTTTACCTCCTCCGACAATAACATGGCTTTCCCTTGAAGCTGGAAATGGCCAGATGAGCCTTAAGATTGAAATCATACTCGTAAAACTGGAAATACTTATTCATATTAATTAACCATGCTTCTGCTTCCTCTTCATGCTCTCCACCGAAGAGAGGAGGCTTGATTTCTGAAACTCTCATTGGAGTTCAATTTTATGCTTTTTTTGAGTCTTATGATTGGACACATTACCTCATTCTTCTTCTTGGTTTTCTTCACCTCCCTCCATTTCCACGTTTTCAATTCGGAGTTCTTGTTCCCTCGTTGTATGGCCGCGCTCTGGGCTAGGAACTAAGTGTTGATAATTGTGTCTATTCGATAACCTTTTTAGAACCTTTTCTTGTTCCTGCATCAATCTTTTGTTATCTTCCTAGAGTCAATCCATTTAACCTTTCAGTTCTTGTACAGTCCTCAGGAAGTCTGTATTGGGATTTTGCGATTCATCCTCCAACTACACCTAGACCTCAGGATTTCCTTCCTGAAATGGTGTTGGTCCTATTCCCAATATGGAACTATGTAGTGGATTCCCAATTTGCCTCATATTGACTTTTGCTGCCTCCTACATGCACATCATTGAGAGTGTTATTTCTTACTCCTAAGGTCTTAGTTTTGGAAACCTAAGCCACTTTGATACAATATGTAACACACACACACACACACACACACACACATATATATATAGATATAAGAAAGTATACTTTCTTTTATTTTACCATACTACCACAGTGCTGACTTTAATTAAATATTGACATGATAATAGCCTAGCTATTTTATAACCATAAAGAAAAAATCATTACACGGCATGGAGATAGACTTCAATTTAAACCTTATTAATTATTTCACACTAGTCTCATACCTCAAGGCTGCAATTTCAATTAACATATGAATGACAATTGTTTCAAACATAATAACATTTAGTACTTGTTGTAAATGGCGTTTAATACATTAGATTTCATTTCTTAAGAGCCTGCCATCTGCTTAAGTTCCATTAATGGCCCTGGATGTTAGGGCCTAGGTCGCATACTGTCATACATCACGTGGTCCACTTGCAACACCTTCCTTGGGATCTGTATCCCTTATCAAAGGTCCTTGTCAACTTGGATGACATTACGGTTCTCAAGGGATTTGACATTTACCTTTCGGTGATTTTGTTCCTGTTTGGCATTGCATTTCTCTAGAACCCTGATGGGCTTTGGCTCTGCTCCAGTCCAATGACTTGGGACCTGGGTCATTTGGTTGCTTTGTTAGATGTATGGGCCTGCTTGTCCACCAATTATGTTGCCCGACTTCTGGTTTATATCCGAGCTTGTTTTCCAACTTCTTTGAATGCTTGGAGGTGTTGGAGTTCCCTTGCTAGGACAAGGTTTTCATGCTGTTATATGATGGTAATATTTTTCTATCAGCTATGTGCCTATCTTTTGTATGCTACAACTTTCATATGAAGGTTTAACACTAATCCATGTTATTGGTTAGATATTTATGAAAGCTCTTTCCAGGTGCTGCAACCTCCAGAAGGTGCTGAGGATGAAACCCTCTCTGGCTTCATCTTCCAGGAGGAAGAACCCACCAGGCACTAACTATTCAAGTTACTAAGTCACTTCTTTAGTAGGGTTCTGTGGCTAGAAGGTTGGCTTTACTTATAGATTTTGCTGTTATGCTTAGGAAGTTTTTTTTTTTTTTTTCGTTTCTCATCTTATGGAAGCCTGATTTCCACTATACTATTGGTTCCATGTTTTCATAATATTTAAATCACCCCAGCCATAGTTTGTAACTCTGGCTTAGTTTCTAATACTAATGATTCTCATCGCTATTGAAAGCTATAAAATGTATGGTTATGTTTAAGTTCAATCTCTGTTCCTCTGTTGAGACTTTGATTCATATTAACTTGCTGATATAATCTTATATATTTAGAGTGGGGTTTGAATGTATCATATTAAGTTATGTATCTAAAAGAATGTTGAGAACTTTTTTGGCTTCCTTTAAAAAAAGGTCTCTGATTTTAATATCATGAAGGATGGGTTGATTCCTTAGTCTAGGCTAGCATAAAGCACCTCATAACTATTCCATGCCGAGTCTAGCGATGGTTCGGAATTCCTTGATTTTGTATGTATAAATTATAGTTTCTACTTAGAGTTTAAATACTAAAGTTCCTATTCTTTTGTAAGATATCCAGTCCACATGGAATCCATTAGGGAGTGCCGAAAGGTTTCGAAATACCTATGTTATTCTACTAGTTCTAGAGTCTACTGGAATCTGTGTAAACAACTAAGGTTTGTGAATGAGATTCCTACTTTATTGTAAATCTCTAATCATGGAAATTTTGAGGTTTATATATTTGTGATTTGTATAAACAAATTATTAAAAGCTGTAAGGGTTCTTACTATTTAAAGAAGAGACTTTACTTTCTTTTTGTAATTTTTTTTATCAGTCCTTTAAACTTAGAATTCTCCTATGGAATGAAATATTTTGCAAATTCTTTCAACTAAACTTATCCATTTATAATGCATAAATTAGTATACATTTTTCTGTATGTACTACTGGATTTGTTCCATTACTAGCTTGTCTTTCATGGATTTATATTGACTGTTTTCTTAGATATTTACTGTGAATTTTCATTCCGAGTAATGAAGGTGTTTTTCTATGATACTTGTTCATGCAATTACTATTCAATAGCTTTGCAAAGAGTTCCTTACTTCTATTAAAAGACACCTTACTGATATGATTTCTAGGATCAACCAACTAGAAATTAACTCACTTAATAACACTAAACCAAATTTAACAACTCAGGATAAGACTTATTAATCTACGTAATTGTATGATTTAATCAAAGAATATCACTTATCTGATGTTGTAGCTCCCAACATATTTTTAACTTATCTGAGTTTTTTGTTCCTGGTTTTGGTCTATACATAGACCCGCACTATGTTTTCCTCCCTACCGTGAGATTTACTATATTAGTAAATACCCCCCTCCCTCCTCCCGTGCTATCCCTAATCTAGGTAATTCTTTCTCCTTTGAGACTAATTGTATATCTAGCTCTCTAGTCTTAACCAGAGATAATTAACACAACTACCTGACCTCTCAGCATAGTTTTTCCTCTTTCTTCTTGATCTGAGATACCCCTATCCTCTTGATCTTTTCCTTTCAAATACTTTCCAAGATTTGGTTTCTTTCTTGGAATAGGTAACTGCTTATTTTAACTAATTAATCAAAAGAAACATCCTTTTACTAATATTTGCAAAATTCCTTCTCATAACTTAATTTAAAAACAATTTATAATTTCAGAAAAGTAATATTTTGTTTGGTTATAGTAAAAGGAAACAATATTTACATTAACGGGGGATGTTACAACAATATAAGAGTTGTCCCTTGGTAGACTATTTTATTTTCTTCACTCATCCTATACCTTCTCCAATACTACACACAAAATTGATATCTGAATTAAAATTTGATGCCTCGCTAGGCCATATTTTCCATAATACAATGTTTAATCCCTATTTTCCATTCATCCCTCCAGAATATATGAGGTAATTTCTTATGAAGGGTCACCAATCTGCACAATATATTTAGCATTCTCTTGCTTGAAGAGCATTACACTTGGCCATATTTGAGATGACCACTCAAGCACGGCCCACGTGAGCACGCTAAGCTTGTTTGCCACTGCAGTTTGATGATGGAGATTTTAATTTTATAATGAAAGAGTGGAAGATAATTAGCGTTATATGAAACTACTTATCCCATCACGTGTCCCTCATTTTCCCTCAATAACCTATCTCACTCAACCATAAAGTTTCTCATCCATTACAAAAGGTGTCAAGGGTTGGTTTGGTTTCAAGACATATGGCCAAAAATTTCACCTCTGGTATTTCGAATGAGACACCGGTTATACTTAGTGTCGTTTTCTCTTCTTTGGAACTTTTAAACATGTATCCTCTTCTTAATACATAAGAACTCATTGTACCTTCTTTTATTCATTTGCTACTTTTACTAAACCTCATATTGATATTTGTAGGTTATAGATTTTGGCTGAAAACAATAGCTCAGTTGAAGGACAAAACTAGGTGATTTCAAGGAAAACAAAGCGGTGTTTCTCGTTTTCCCTTTAGAGTTAATGCAGCCTCCCTATTCATTCTTCTCATCCTTCACAATTTATCATTCATCAGAAATTCCAATAAAATACATTCCTTATTTACAGGTTGCAGGTGAAGTGCTTATCCAGCCTGTTGCGTAGTATATTCACCAACTCTTGGTAAATTTCCTTCATTTTGGGGCTTTGGGTTTTCCTTTCTTTGAATTATCACATTATTTTTTTAATAAGAATTCCACTCGTTAATTTGATCACAATGACCACTAGTATGACTTATTGAAAACCTAGCATTAATTCACATGGGTTTTTACTTCACTCTTAGGGTTTCACCAATAACCCTATATCTATTAATAGAAATAAAAAATATTTAAAATAATTAGTTATTTTTCCAATACCACACTAAATTTTGTATCTTCATGCACTTGCATTGGAGGCAAGAATGTGTTTCTGCTCAATTCTTAGGTATACTTCCTTCTCATTCATTTTTTCTTCATCGTAGAAGGTGAAGAAAGTTGTAGCTAGTGAGCTAAAGTTTGTGTGTGACACAAAAGGCTATTGCTGCTTAATTCTTAGGTATACTTCCTTCTCATTCATTTTTTTTCATCGTAGAATGTGAGGAAATTTTTAGCTAGTGACGTAAAGTTTCTATGTGACACAGAAGGTTGGTTAACATACTTGTTATACATGATTTATGATTGCAGAAAAAGGTATATCCCCTAAGTCAATGGTTAACCTAGAGCAATAGAGAGACAAGGAACCCAATTCTTTTCCTTAAATTAAATATATGATGGAGTGAGGCATACCTCGAATCCTTCGCACACTTCACTCCTTATTTAGCTTGCAAGCTCCAATTCGAGCTCTGAATGGGAAAATTAGAACCTACATAGTTAGATAACACAAGCTAAGAAGCTATGAGATCTGTGCAGTATCATATAAATACTTCATTCAATAGATCAACATGGTGTTGAAATATATGAAATAACATCACATATAAGAAAACAATGAATTATTTGCATTAATATGAATGGAAGGAGATTACAACCATAAGTCATTGTTGATGTTGTAGAAGAACTCCTCCATGTTTTTGACTTGTCCTTTCCTTGTCACAATATGCACCTCCAATCACCCTAAATCCATGAGATAATAACCACTCACTGTAGCAACATAAGGGCATAATCCCTCTCCAAAATCCAACCCCCAACCACATAGAAGGCTTCGAATATATAGAGAAGTAGGGTAAGTTGGTAGTTCTTATCCAATTAGAAATCTAGGTTTGAGGTCCACCCTTGATGGAGGGATAGGATCAAAGGATAAGTGGTGAAGAATCCAAAGTATTGAAGGATAGGACTTGAATGTTTTATCGAAGGTAAGTAGTTAAAATAAATTCTGGAAACTCCTAGAAGGGGAAGCCTCTGGAATCCCGATCATTCTCCAATATTTCTAGAACTAATGTAGGTGAAAAGGGGAGAAACTTGCTCTTGACTAACATAGGCCACCATGGAGAAACATATAGGTGATCGCACTCCAGTAGTCATACTAGGACTATTAGTCCTAAAATTGGCTCAGATGATGTGGTTTAGTGCTGAAATTATGGGGGATGAAGGGAACATGCATAATGCAGGATGGTGGTAGTGGGAATAGGATGTTGATTGATCCTAGTAAGCAACTCACTGATTGGATGTGACAAAATGGCCTATAATAGTACCATTGCACTACAGGCACAGTCACGACCGAGTAAGGGTGCATTGAAATAGTTGTAATGTAATAGTATCAGCATAGATCCTATTAGACAAACACCATGGGTGAAAAGTCATGACATGGTTTCTTGGGTCTTCGCCCTAATTCCCTTCAAACTTTGGAATGTCCGAAGGGAGCTTCATGGGCATAGCTGGACAATTATGGCCATGGGTGATTGGGTCATTAGTTAGCTTGCTTAAATATGATAGGTTTAAAGAAGCTAAGAACAGGATCTATGAGTTATCTACCATTAGGAAAATATTTGGGATAGCTATTGCAATGGGGTCCTCTCTGGGGAAGCTTAAGGAGAACTACTTTGATGGGTGTCTCACGGGTTTTCTGGAGGAGTGGTGTGTGGGCTCCCAAAAGGGGTAGAATGTGGGGACCCTTCTAGGGTGGTGAAGGGTTTACTTTGATAGGGAGGGATCCTAGGCAAATATGCACCAATAAAGGAATATCCAATAATGGTGGCTGCGGGACTTCCTCTATGCCTAAATGGAGGGAGTCCTGGCATGCCTCCGAGTAATGGGGGGAGGTTTAAAAAATGTCTAGATTGATGGGTAGTTGTGGGGTCCTATATGGTGTTGATTAGAGTGTGTGCTACTTTGTGTATGGTGAGGGAAGGAGATAAATATTAATTACATAATATCACATACATGAAACCAAAGAAAAAATATAAATGGTTTCTTTCCTTTTACAATCAAGCTATGTGATCAATCAAACAAAAATGATTTTTTTTTGTTCCCTATGATAAAAAATCCTATGTATACATAATCATCCCTACCACTCTCAAAGTAATCGAGCCTTGTGAAGATACCTTCTAACGGGTCCTACGAAAACGTCCCAAAAGAACTAGTGACACCTTCTAGTAGCTAAAGAATAAACCAAGGTAATGGAAATGACGCTCAAGTGTTTCCAGCACCATCACCTATAAGGAAATAATGCCCTAGTTTTTTACCACTAACGTACCTTCGTCCCACGTGTGAATTCAAGTCTTTAGCTTCTTGGTAGTTAGTTACTATTACTGAGCACTAGATGGGTCAGGTAGCCCCAAAGAGTACCATACAAACTGGACCTAAGACAGATGCCCTCTGAATTAGGTCTCTGCCATGCTCTAGTATTCCTTCCCACATGATGGTTGAAGGATTTTAAGTTCCCTAAAAATTCAACAAGTTTGTTTGAAAGGTGTAACATGACCATGGTGGCTTATGGGATGCCTACTCCCAATGATCCTAACCTGGACTATAAAAAAATTTGCTGGCCCCTATGGGGAAACTTAGTTGTTTCAAGTTATGGTTGTTTTTGAGTATTAATTTACTTATGGAGTTATTTTGTAAGAAAAAATAAACTAAGTACACAATGCTCTGAAAACTGGATGCCTTCTAGTACAAAAGATTACGAAAGCTTAGTGTATGTTGAAAATGAGCATACAAAGTGTGGTAAGATGTGGATATGCGATGATCCTTTAGAATATCCTTTTGATTACATTAAGTATTGATTGTTCCTTGCATAGAAAATAAATATATTGTGGATCATGGGCCACTTACTCTTTTCCTATTAAACTATGTGAATTTAAACAAGGGAAATGGAAATTCAAATGCTTTAAGAATGTTTTCATACACAAACCCAAGTTTTTCTAAGTGGCGCAAGGGAAGCACATATTACTTACTTTCTATAATAACATTTTTTCCTAGTCCCAAAAATGAATAAATGAATGCTTTGGTTAGTAGTAAGATTTGTGGATGATGGGCCACTTTCTCTTTTACTAATTAAGCTATGTGATTTGCGTAAAACTTTAGCAAAATAGTTTGAAAAATTTGTGGAATTTGGTCACTTACTTCTCTCCCTAATTAATCTATGTGTGTATTTCAAATATAAATGAAAAATTCTCTATTTCCTCCACCCATTAAGATTAGTAAAGAAACTAGGCCTACTAAGCAAAAAATACAAAATTGTAACACTCCTCTATTGACCTAAGCTAAGAAAAACTATATCGGATGTGTAACAATGAAAGTACACACTTTATTATTAAATAAATAAAGATTAATTAATCACTTAAAAAATGAGACGCCAAGATATGATATTCTTGCCAAATGAAGTCACATTGGTGAATCAGAATGGATAATTCTTTCATGGTAAGACTTCTAGATAAGATTAATGCACTGGGAAATAAATATCCATTAGGTTTCTTATCTAAAAAAATATGATAAGTTAAACATAAAAGACTTCTAGGAGAGAAAGGAAGGATTTTATGGGAAAAGCCTTGAGGGAGAGAAAGGCGAGATTTACCAGGAAAAGCCTCTGCAAATGGATAAAATATCCACTTGAAAGTGAGATGCCACTAAAGGAAACTATATCATTAAAGAGGGTATTAAATACCCATTGAAGAGATCAAGAGAGGGAAATTGATCCATGACAAGAAATCTTAGCTTGTGGGTGAACTAGAATAAGTCAGTTCTAGGTTGTGTGGCGGTGCTTGATTTTCCAAGTGATGGTTCTTTCAACTAATCTAGTTTGCTTCAATTTCTTGGGTTGTTCTGTATGTCTCTCCTTACTCTTTATATTGTTGGAATTGTAAACTTATGAGTATAATTACATTGTGCTATCTTAGTGTTCATAACTCTTGATGTTGTCAATTTTTTAAATGTATGAGTGTACTTGCATGTATAATCTTTGTTCATGAGATGATGGAATAATTATTCATGTGATCACTATTGAATCTAAATTTAATTGAAGCTAAATTGGGGGATGGGATCCTAGTAGGTAATTTTCAATATTGGGTCATGAAGGTATGTGACAAATGGTAGCAGAGCTCTAAGTTCAAATATTGTGGCCTAAGGGCCAACCCACCTCTGTAAGGTATGAATGAGATTTAGGTTCTAAACAAATAAGATGTTTCATTGAATGGTTTTGGTTATGAAATAGCTAAACTAATATTTTAATGAGTAGTGAAAGCTCCTATATTTCTTGTTAAGGATGTAACTAACTGCGTTTCTAATTGCAAAAAGGGACCAATTAAAAACAAAACTAGTACTTCAACTCACTAGATAATTAATTGGAAGGGTATAAGCAACCCTAGTCGTTGTTCCGTGAAGGATGGAAGTTCAATGATCTTTTTGGTTTGCATTCTTTATACAACATTGTTATGCTCAAAGAAAAATCTGTGATAAACCATCCAAATATTTTAGTTTGAGTTGGGCATTACCATGTCAATAGCTCAGGATTAAACTTGAATGGGCATAGAGTCCTTATTGTGTGTATAAGAGAGGGTGGTCAATCTCCCTGATTTGGTTTCCATCCATTATCAAAGGGACTTAGTAGCTAAGATGATACACCATCAAGATGATCCAACTTGCAAATGATTTAACTAAACTAGAACATTTGAGGCTATATTCTTAGGAATTCCTGCTATAACTCATAGATAGGGGATGTGATCTAGAAAGGCTGAACCGAAATTTTTCTAAATACATAACATGGAGAATATCCTATCATATGGATCAAGTTGTAGATATTGAGTACTTGCAATGGTTCATATGCATAGTTATTTGTTGCATGTCCCATATATCACTAGACAATGTCATGTAAAAGAACAATCTATGTTCACAACTGAATTATTTTTCATAGTGTGAATTCGCATCATGGGGCAAAGGCATTTGATCGAGTTGATCTAGCACCACTAGTAGCAGCTCGGAGAAGCCAGCAACAGATCCCAAATCTAGAAAGCAAGAGTAAAAACAGGGTCGAGTGGACCTTGATCAAGTAAATGATTCCCGTAGAGGCGGATGATCAATATCTATGAGAATATTATTGGACCGTCTTGATACAGCCCGCCATCTCCCGGCCTCCGGACCCAACCTACTTCTTTGTCAGGAGGCTGCCCTTGGCACTCGGAAGCGCCAAGAACCCTCCGGACCTTCCCTTCCTCTCAAAAACAAATCCCCACGAGCCCCACGAAGGAGGCACTTAACGTGATTACCGAAGGACCCTCTACTCGCACCGTGCTCCTGGTTGCTCGCAGGATGTCCCCTTGCTGAAGGGCACTCATCCATCCACACATCAGCCCGGCAGTTCTCATTTAGCTGGTGGCTGGCTATCGAGTTCCGCATGACTCCTTCATTCGAAGGAATGGCTCATGAAAGAGGTAGAAGC
>APFE030545094.1:0-56314 GCA_000404065.3 Pinus taeda | reverse complement strand
TCTTGGCTCAATAAAACAAATAAAAGGCCTAACTACTTTAGAAAGAAATCTCAATCTTTGGTTTTTGTATATACTATTAAAAATACTAAAAATTATTTTGTGAAGGTTAAATCCCTACAATCCACCTAATAACTATTGATAATTAAATAAAATTTCTAAAAGCTCAATTCCAAAAAAAACATATCTATCATCATAATAAAATTAAATTATTTTTATAAAAACCAATAAAACATCATACACTAAATTGAAATTGAATTACTTCCAAAAAAAACACATTACTATCAACTTGCCTTATTAATGTAAAATAAATTATCATTATTATTATTCTTTTCTATATTTTTTTTCCAAAATGAGGTTAGATATATTTTCATTAACATATGGGTTGGGTTGAAGTTGCCAGGAATTGAGACCAAGTTCTGTATTTATTGGTTGAAAGAAATTGATTTCGTAACATGTCCTATTTGGACATTTGAAAGAAAAAGAAATGAATTTTTAAACTTTTATTTAGTTGTCCAAGTACTAAATTTGAGCCTCCTACATGACATGTCAGTCCAACTTGAAAAGAATTCTCTTTTAGCATGGAGAAACCACTATATATTGGCATAATGACTCCTCCAAGTGAAAACAATTTTGTCGTACTTCTGTTAAAAAAAAAGATTTAAACTTTTATTTAGTTGTCCAAGTACTAAATTTGAGCCTCCTACATGACATGTCAGTCCAACTTGAAAAGAATTCTCTTTTAGCATGGAGAAACCACTATATATTGGCATAATGACTCCTCCACGTGAAAACAATTTTGTCGTACTTCTGTTAAAAAAAAAGATTTCCATGAAAAGAAGAAATTTGAATGTCTTATTCTACGGAATTTGGATGTCTCTTCTGTGTAAAATTTAGGCTCCCTGTGGTGTACATCTGTGATGAAATTCAGGATCTCTATGGTGTACTTGTGTGATAAAATTCAAGCTCTTTTGTGTACTTATGTGATGAAATTCTGACTCTTTGTGGTGTACTTTTGTGATGAAATTCAAGCTCTCTGTCGTGTAGTTTTGTAATGAAATTTGATATTTTGGTGGTGTACTTATATGATGAAATTTAGGCTCAATGTGGTGCATCTTTATGGTAGTAAGAAAACTCCTAGGGTGACTTAAGTAGGAGGTTATGGCCAGATTTATGGGAATACTTATGGATAGACATATGAAGGAATTTATGAATCCAAATGTTGTCCGGTGGAGGGCACTTGGAACATAAGATGCTGGTTATATTAACTTGGATTTTCTATGACTCTATAAGGAAAGGATTAATGTGTTTTCTTCTTTGGTGGTGTTTTCCCCCCTTGTAGCGTAAACTCCACTGTCTTTTGTTTTTGGGTGTCTCTTGTTTGTTTTTATTATATTACATTAAAATGGTAATTAATTTTTGAATAATATTAATAAATAATGAATAACCTTAATAATAATCACAAGTAATTATCATGTTAAAGTATTCACCATTTACATTGGAATTCTAACTTGGTATCGTAATTATGTTAAGGACCAGAGCTAATTTTGAGTAGCAGTTGAAGTATGAATTATTCCTATCTGGAGGCTTCATAGTTAACAAGTCCTTTGTGATATAAGTTTTTTATGAAATTATATGAATTTGTAAAAGGATGATCCAAGCATAATATTTGTAGCACGAATATTTGTGTTTTGTGTCTTCTCATTCCATCAATCTCTATGGTGATGCCAAGAATTGTAAGATTATTCCAAGGTATGATATGAAGTTTGAACTCCTCTATATGAAGGCATGAGTCACATAAGCTATTCTCTACATATCCATTTCATGACTTAATTCATTTTGGTTTGAGAATTTGTTAAGAAATATGGGATGTTATTCATCGTTTACGTGGAGATAAAAGTCATTATGGATTTAAAGGAGAAATAGTTTGAATCTCTATAACATTCAATATTTTTTTAATACAATACTTTCTATAGTGTCTAAGTTTATTGTGACACTTTTTCTAAGAGTCATTTGAGCTAACAATATCATATTAAATCATATGAACTTCTTATCAATCCATTATTCCCTTACAATATTATGAAGGACAATAATTTGTGATCACAATAGTCCATTTTGTATCACAAGAAGTGGTTATGCTATCCAGACTTCATTTATATACATAAAAGGAGGAGTATATACATGCAAATAATATTTCTATGCTATGTATCTGAAGGAAACAGTGGAAGGTTCCACCCTATGTGAGCTTGGGAAACGTTTTGAATTACCAAGACCCTTTATGCTTGAGAACCTAAGTCTAACAAAGAAGTCTCAGAGTATATATACTTGAGCTTAAACGGTTAAGGTCTGAATAAATTATTCATCTGAAGTTGTGATTGTGTTTTATTGTAGGCTGAGACCTCGTTATATTTCTAAAGGACAATATAGATTCATCATTGATTTAGGAGTGACTAGGACAAGAAATAGTATTTCTTTTGTGGGTCGAGATCCCTAAAGAAAAATTGTATGTATATTAGGAACATGATCCCTAAGGATAGATGTATGTATAAAGGACTCAGATTCCCAATGTGGTTTTCCAATGAAATAATCAGAGGTTTTATTATGTCATAGTCGATGAAAAGTTGGAGACTTCATATTATGTGACAATGGATTTTATACGTGAATTTTGAGACATGAGTGCAAGGAGCTATGGAACATTCCTTGCTGGGTATGATGATAATATGAATATGAGAATTTTTCAATAGAGAGCAGTCTTGTGATTTTTTGAAGATCACCTTATTATTATTAAATCCAAACCATGTGAACCAATAACAACATCGCTAGAATGTATCTGGTATAGAATGATGACAAGTTCTACTAAAGAGAAGGAGAATAGGGAAAAATTTCTTTAGTAAAACTAGATTCTTAATTTATTTTCATTACTTGATTGTAACTATTCTTTTGAGATCTTCCCAAAGAGGATTGGAGGTAAATATTGAAGACTCTCTAAGCTAGAAGAAGTTATAGTACCAAAACAAAGTTTGTGACAAGTCCTCAATTCAGAGGGATATTTGAATCTTAAAATGGCTATGGATCTAGAGGGATCTTTGGATCCCAAAAGAACTATGAATTTAAAATAAGCTTCGATTCAGAGGGAGAAGTTTAAATCTCAAATTGTGAGGTATGTATTTAAATATTATATTTAAATTATATTTAATGTCTAAAGTTGTCATAGGCCTTTGAAAATCATTTTTCCTTGATGAAGTGCATGTACTTCTAGGACAAGCTTGGACATGTTAAGTTATCTAAGTAATAGGGAGAATTAATGACGTAACAGTAGGAGAAGAAATTCTTTGAAAGGATGGGCCATACTATTATTGAGGGAAGGGATTCTCCTTATTTAGGAATAATGGTCATTAAGATGCAATTACTCAAAAGATTATGTTCCTTTATGTGTTGGCTAAGTAACTTTATAAGAGTGGGTGCCTTTGTTAGGATCAATTACGTGTTGAGTGAGCATTAGGCCTATGGTGTTAGGGTTTCACCTAGATAATGGAGACCTTGTGATGTAAAATATCTTTTAGGGTTTTGACCATGTGGCGTGAGTAGTTGAATTTCCTCTACAGTTTGGATAAGCCTATATAGTTGGAATATGGTTGTTCCTAGAGGTTTGACCTTGGTGATGGTAGAACTGTACAAATCTGAATACCATGAGGTTGAGGTGTGGATTGGATCATGGTGAATAGTTGTTGTACTTTAGGCTAGGTAGCCTATTTGGTGGTACATATATTTGTTGTACCATATGTTAGGTAACTATTGTAGCGGCTACAACCACCGTCCAAAATTTTGTCCTGCATGTAAATTTTGGAGCCTTCCTTGGATCTTGTGATTGGTCATCCTTGGTCACTTGTTGGTAAGCTGATGATTTCAAGCTCCCCTCATTTCTCTTAAGAGTTGTCTGTTTTCTCATATTTATGCAACATGTTTCATATTTGGGCATAGGGGTTGTTGTTTTTCATGCAAAGGGAATGCTGTTTTTATTCAAGAGAAAGCATGTGCACATGAGTTTTCATCATCACATAGACACATTTCACACTCACTACACACACTCTTGTCAGGAAGATTGTTGCATCAAGGACAATATTTTTATACATTCTGGATGATCTACATTGTATCACTAAGTGTTGGTATGTGATTAGTCAAGTCTTATAAGTATTTACATACATTTCGTTGATGTCACACTTATCCAATTTCCCAAGCATCTTAGCCTCATCCAGCCTCCTAGACTATGCTCTTTGCTTCTTCAACCATCAAGCTTCCTCCCTTTCCTGCTAAAACCCCCCAGTGCACAGGGGCATCTTCCACCACTGCTTTTTAGAAATGTGTAGAGCAGTCAGGCAACCCAAAGTAGGGTCCTATGCCTCAAAATTGTGTAGTGTTCTCCAAGTTGTCATGTTGGTCTTGCATGCATATACTACGTAGATGACCTCGAGGGCCTCATTCTGGCAGTAGCAACTTCTCATTGAAACCAAGCTGATCCATCGCTCAGTGACTACAAAAAAGGGTGAGATTCTTAGATCACTCCCAAGGAGTGGAGGAGAAGGACCATGAGACCAAGTAATGGAAAAAGATCAGGACCAAATGCAAACTTCTTCGGATGGATGATCATATCAAGGGTAAGTATGGTAAGTAAAGAACACCTTTCAAAGTACACCTCTTAGTTGAGTTTGAATTATTTCTTACCATTTTCATGTCATCCTCTCCTCAGTAAAATGTAGGTGTGCAAACACAAAAGGTCATTTCATGTGTTTCCTCTACATTTCTTACTTACTTTTCGTTGTTTGACGAATTGTTGTCTTCACCATGTTGATACCTATGTCATTCTTGTGACCTTGTTCTAGTGATGTTGAAGGTTTTTGTATGAGTTGTGTTCACTATATAAACATCTATCACACTCACACATGATATTGTAAGCATTGTTGTACAATTTTTATCACGATCATCCAAAGGTCTATCCGAAGTGTCACATTTGTTGCTTTCACCATTAGATAGTTCCAGAGTATGTCACACTGTCCATATGTTATCTTGTTGGTTTGAGATGTCTTGTCATCAAGTCATGTTGACTGTGTGTTTGCAAGGTAATGTATACACGAGTTTTCTCACTCACACACTTAACCATTTTGCTGAAGATCTATTGACCGGACCACCCTCCATCAGTCGGACCTTCACTCAGATGCACTGACCATTCTTAGACCTTAGTAACCATGTACTACTGCCCAGAATTGCACAGAGCCTGAAGCTGCCTGTTAGGTAGTCTGCACTGCATAATCTTTAAATCGACCTGGCTGACTGTCACCCATAACATCATATAAGTTTACCAATAAGACATCTCAATAGATGCTTCCTGCAAGCTAAACCGTCAAGCCTACCGCTGGTCAACTAGAGAGATTGACCAGGTATTGACCCTGGGCTTCACTCCTACAAAAAGTTGGACATAAGATGTCAGCATGCTTGCCTCCACTGACTTAAGAAATTGCACACACAAGAGGAACAACAACCCGTTTCCTGTCAGTACACTATATTTGAAAATTACACAGTTCTGTCAGTCATTCCCCCTTCGAGTCGGCTTATTGCTCCTCCTAAAATATGCACAATTTTCATCAATTGTCCACCAACTTCCCAACACCCCACTCGGCCTAGAAACTGTGTAGACATGTTCAACATGACAACCTCCCAGTTTTATGTAATTTTGGCCAAAAATATACCACATCCTTCTCCCATCCTCCACTAAAAATCTATGCAATTTTTATTTCCAGTGTCCTTTGCTGCCCGCACTCCCTTCTGAGGAAAATTGCACAGTTCTTCCTCCTAGCTTAGCTAGATCCTGTAGAATGTCATTGTTCTTACAGATTGCTCATCCCAACCTCCTAGTGAACTCTGCACATTTTTTCTTGACAGTTCCCCAGAGCCTCGCATTGTCCTAACATGTGCTCTATGTTGTTTCAGAGCCTTGTCCTCTCTCCCTGTCACGTGCACCTGGAAACGAAAGACACTGCATCATGGTAGACTAGGGGATTTCTGAATTTGATGTCATCTCATTGTGATTGATTGTAGAAATAGGTAGATGGATGAGACATGTCCTGAAAATGAATGGGATGAATTGAGAGAGCATGCTAGAAGACTTGCTCATGGTTGGACGAACACATGAAGCATACCAGGTATAAAGTGAAGCAGACACATGTGCATCGATGAACTATCAAGTGAACACAAAGAGCATTGAAGACTCTACACACTCTGACATGTGGAGGTAAAGCTATGGTAGACCACGGGTACAGTCATCACTCATTAGCACAACCACTCGACACGAATCACACAACCAACATGTGCATACTTTCAACATCATTTGGAGTTATGTCATGAGTCACCTTGGCCACATCACTACTTTGAGTCATAATTATGTAATCAATGTAATGCAACATGGAAGTCCAAGAGAACCATGGATGAAGTCAAAAGGTCATGTAAGTCAAATAGTCATGATGGAAGTCGAATAGCCACAAGGGTCTATTTCACCCTTGGCTATATATACCCCTGATTTGTACATGCAAAGGACTTTTGACCTTGGCTCCTCCCATATAGCCTTAAGAGTCTATAGTATTTTCTTTGAGGAGAAAGCAATGGCTCCAATGCCCCACTATTAGGTTTAGTGATTATATGGTGTACGGATGTGACTTGGAACTTTCACTTAATTCAAAAGCCTCTTAATAGGCCAGCACATTTTCACACATGTATTGTATTCCTTTGTAAGATTATTTGTTGGACGCTTGTAATACATGTTTCTTTAACCTGTATTAAGACAATTGAATTATTTCGGTTGTTCTAGTACACATGTTGTTAGAAATGTTTTGTATCATTTGTTAACATTGCCTAGCCCATGTGGACTATTTTGTCACACACTCAACATATTCATTCTCATAAACTTGTTATAATGATACTCACACTCATGTTGATTGTTTTTCTAGATGTTGTACGTGCTATCTGTTTCCTTTTTGTTTTTGACTACCACATTTGTGTGGACTACTCCACCAAAAGTTGTGCATGTCCCATTGTGTTGTGTGTCTCTAACAAAGTTGGGACTATTCCCTTTTGACTTGAGACTTACTCTCACCCTCTCGAGCTATAGTGAAAGAACCTTGAAAGAAGCAACACTAAGAACTCACCAGGCACACGAACCTTGTTGTTTGAAGACAAAGTAAACCACTCTCATGTGTTGACAAGAAAGAGCTAAAGAAAATATTTAAGATAATGGAAACCGGGCCATCATACCGGATAGGACACCTACACCAAATGGTGTGAGGTCTAGTTGGGACTTCATACCAGGGCGATCCCCTAAATGTTGGAGGGCCCAAAACCATCAAAATTTCTCATGTTAGAAGGAGGGCTAGATGAAAAGTTGAGTCCTGGTAATCTATTTTGAATCTCCGCATACTTATCATGACTAATCACAAAATTTCTCCTCCATCGTGTATGTCTTATGGGAACAACTTTAAAATCTCAAAGAAGCTCTGGAATCTCTTGTCTCAATAAACATACAAAGGTGAAGGCATAATGGCCTAACTTTAACATAAAATGGCCTTTACAGTTATATGTCATAAGTATAAAATCCATGAATATTAAATGAGGTGTGTATTATTCACACACACGCTTCGAGGTCACCCACTTCTATGGTGTGCAATGCTACCCAAGAACTCTATTCACTCTCTCACTCATTTGATCGAAGAGATTGGTGATGCTTTCCATCATTTTGACTGTCAAGCACTCAACAAAGAAATTTGGAATTATGGAAAGCACCTAATGAATTTGTTGAGAAAGTTGACACATGCTTTTGTAATCTTGCATATCATTTTCCTGAAGATGAAATTGATTGCGAATTTCTCGATGGAATATTTAATTATATTCCATAATTCTTATAATTATTCAAACCCCTCCCAATATACCTTAGTGTTAGAGCTGCCAAATTTATTACGGACAAGATCCCTATCACAAGTGACTGTCCTTCCTCTTCTCATAAAACATCTCTAGCTCTGTAGTGCAAGGTGGGAGAAGGTGCATGCACATCTATTGAACTATCACATCCTCCCACCCCACCTATTCCCATTGTCTGCATAGATTTGGCTTGCAAGCTTGCTGGTTGTCACATGGATTGGTCACCTCAACCTCTGTCCCTGCATTCTATTGATCCTCCAGATTATACTATCTTGTGTTCTTCCATTCTAGACTCCACACTTATTGTGAATGAGGATCAAGTTGTCGACGGAGTTGGTGTTAAGTAGCCAACCTGTTATATCATTCATGATGAGTGTCTATGGCTATATGAAGAAGAACCCATGGTGAAGGATGACTCCCTTACATCAATCCTCTCTCTCTTGACATCTGTTGTGATTCTGCCACTTTTGATTTTCCCTATGAAAACTCATCTTCAGATGTATCTACTTCAATCATTCACAAGACACACTGAATTTCAGCTTGTCATTACATTGTGGAGAGGACACATCTTCCTCTAAAAAATCATCCCATATGTCACCTGTCATTTTTGAAAACACGGAGGGTGAACTTCCTTGTTTCTCATGAATCCCTCTACATGATTCATCAGATCATAAGGATGTCGACAAACATCCTGAATGTTCTGATCATGGTTGTGATGATCTATGTACTTATTCATTTGATCACGATGTTCATTCACCCACTGTTAATATTTCTATGGCATTGGTCTCTGATGATCTATCTATTGGCGAAGTGGAATCCCCATAGGTTGTCGAGGCACTTCAACCTAAGCATATGGTTATGTCAGGCCATCACTATCCTGATGTTAGTTCCACTTCTGATTTGAAAATTTGTGAACCACCCATGGCTCTTCATCGCTCATCTGTATGCACTAAAGATCAATCCAACACGTAGATTTCAATTCCTCCACCAAAAACACATGATCCCATTGATGATGCCTTGGAAGAATCATACATAGCAAGCACACTTGCAAGGCATAAGTTGTCTCTATTTCTCTTATTTTCTTGTCTGTCACAGTCAAGAGAATGTGCATGCTTATCATCTGCACGCAGTGTGTCACAACACCATGTTAAGTTTGTAGAATGTTTATCTTATTCATTCGCTCTTTTCTTTTTTGTGGATGTTTTAGAACTTAGAGTGTGTTGGTATTCACTAATAAATCTCTCTTTTTCACTACTTTACATGCATATTTTTCATGCCTTCGCTAGCATGGGCCAGCCAATGCTCTGGTGGTTGCATTGGAAATATTGCTTCACATGAGTAGGCCCATGCAATGTTTAGTGTAGGAGTAGTAGTAGTAGTCTTTTCTTCTATCTTTGCTTTACTTTCTAGTTTACATGTTTGTTTTATTTCTTACTTGGTTTGGTTTTCTTGCTTGCTTTGCCTACTTTTTTTGCTTTTTCTTTACTTTTTCTTTTTTCTTTTTTGCTTTCTTTGCTTTCTTTTCTACATAGATTAGCCTTACATGAAACCATGTTTGGCTTTTGAGACAAGCTGGGAAAACCTAATAGGACTTGTACAACTATCAACATCTAGTTATCTGTTGTCCTCTCTCTTTATGAAGTGCTTGTTTTCTTTAGTCGATGATGCCTTGATGGAAAATAGGTTATGCTAAGAGTGACTTTTGGTGAAAACACAATTCTTGCACTGTTAACTAGTACCACCTTCTCTATTTGGTCCTTTGAGTTAACGCTTGTCAACTCAATCAAGTAGAGTAAGGTGAGGGGGAGAACCTTAATAAGTATGTTAGAGGTATATATGGCATACTTCTATGAAGGAACAATCTCTTCTACTCTCAGTAAGTTAGGATCCCTCTTTTGCCCCTAAAATAAATAATTTCCTATGCACAGTTATTTGAAAAGATGAAAAAAATGAAAACTTAATAAGGTGAAAGAAGAGAAAGGCATCCCTCATAGAGAAGTGATGCAAGTAACTCTATCAGGGTACTGTCTGGAACTGCTGGCAGCAGAGAAGCACCATAGATGAAACTTAAACTCTAAACAGTTATATTACTTGTGCATCAATATACCCCTCATCCCCAATTGAAACAACTAAGCTGACTTGGCTTGGAATGTTTGCTGATAGATCTAGAGAATGGTAGGGACTACATCTTTCACATAAGCTAGTGTGGAAGAAATCACAATAAAAGAATCGAACAATACTTCCAGAAAGGTTTGACTCGCTTTTCACCAAATAAGGTCCATACAGAGAGCTAGAGTTCTACCAATGTGTCACCAATGTTGTAGTAGCTACAACCACCCTCCAAAATTTTGGCTCACATGCAAATTTCAGAGCCTACCTTGGATCCTGTGATCACTCATCCTTGGTCACTTGTTGGTAAGATCATGATTTCAAGCTCTCATCCTTGATATTAAGAGTTTTCTATGTTCTCATATTTATGCAGCATGTGCCATCTTTGGGCATAGGGGTTGTTGTTTTTCTTTAAGGGAAAGCATGGGCACATGATTTTATATCATCACATAGACATGTTTCACACTCACTACACACACTCCTCTCATGAAGGTTGTTGGATCAAGAAATGTATGTTTATACATTTTGGATGGTCTATGTTGTATCACTAAGTGTTGGTGTGCGATCACAGTAAAGTCTTATCAATATTTACATAGGTTTCATTGATCTCATAGTTAACCATTTTCCCAAGCATCTTAGCCTCATCCAGCCTCTGAGAACTGCTCTATGCTTATGAAACCATCAAGATTTCTCCATTGCCTGCTAAAACCCTGTAGTGTCTAGAGACCCTAGCCAACACTGATCTCCAGAAATGCCCAGAGTAGTAAGAAAGCTAACATTTATCTCCATAAATATGCATAACAATCCTCCCATGACCCCCACCCCGCAGTAGTGTATTGTGCCTTGAAACTACACAGTGTTGTCCTAGTTATCTTGTCGGTCTTGCATGTGGATACTCCACAGATGGGCGTCCCAAGGCCTCATTCCAGCAATAATCACTTCTCCTTTAAACCACATTGATCCATTGCTCAGTGACTACAAAAAAAGATGACATGCTGAGATCACACCCAAGGAGTTGAGGAGAAAGACCAAGAGCCCAGGTAATGGAAAAATATCAGAAGCACATGCAAACTCCATTAGATGCATGATCATCTCAAGGGTGAGTATGGTAAGTAGAAATCATAGGAGACACATGTTCATGATTGAACTATCAAGCTAACATCAAGACAACTAAATACTCCATGCACTCAACCATTCATATGTGAATATATGGTACAACATGAGCACAATAATCACTCACCAGCAAAGGAGCTCGACACAAGCAACACATCCAGCATCTGCATACTTGAAGCATCATGTTGATTTGTGTCATAAGTCATATCGGCCACATAACTACTTTGAGTCATAATTGCGTAATAAATGTAATGTAACGTGGAAGTCCAAGAGAACCATGGCTAAAGTGAAATGGTCATGTAAGTCGAAGCGTCAATTATGTCGAACAATCATGAGGGAAGTTGAACAGTCACAAGGGTCAGTTTCACCCTTGGCTATATATACCCCTCATTTGTACATGCAAAGGACTTTTCACCTTATCTCTGCCCATATAGCCTTGAGAGTTTGTAGTCTTTTATCTGAGGAAGGAGTAGTGGCTCCAATGCCCATTATCAGGGTTACTGATGTAATGGTGTATGGTTGTGTCTTGGAACTTTTGTTTAATTTAGAGCTTTGTTAATAGGCCAACACATTTTCACACATGTATTGTATTTGTTTGTAAGACTATTCTTTGGACGCTTGTAATGCATGTTTCTTTAACCTGTATTAAGATAGTTGAACTATTTCAGTTGTTCTAGTACATATACTATTGGAAATGTGTTGTATCAGTTGTTAACATTGTCTTTCCTGTGTGGACTATTTAGTCAGACACTCAACAAATTCATTCTCGTAAACTCATTATAACAACCGTCACACTTGTGTGGACTATTCCATTGTGTGTTTTATGTGTTATTTGTTCACTGTGTGTTTGTTTCTACCTCATCCATGTGGACTACTCTGCCAAAATCTTCACATGTCTTGTTGTGTTGTGTGTCTCTAAGAGATTTGGGACTGGTCCCTTTCAACTTGAGACTGACTCTCATCCTCTCCCTCTACAATGAAAGAACCTTAACACAAGCAAAACTTAGCACTCACCAAGCACATGAACCTTGTAGTTTGAAGACAAACTAAACAACTCTCATGTGTTGACAAGCTAGAGCTAAGGAAAATATTTAACATAATGAAAATTGGGCCATCATACCAGACGAGACTTCTACACCAAACGGTGTGACGTCTAGTTGGAACTTCAAACCGGGGAGATCCCCTAAATGTTGGCAAGTCCAACACAATGAAGAGTAACCTATATGATGGTACATATAGTTGTTGTATCTAAGATTAGTACCTTGGTAGTAGCCTAGGTGGTACCTAGATCCATGTAAGATGTAGGGTTGATACCTTGGAAGTAGCCTAGATGGTAACTAGATCCCTGAAATAGTATTTATTTGGTTGATACATCGGCAATAGCCTAGATGGTATCTATATCCATGAAAAAATATTTGTTAGGTTGATACCATGGTAATAACCTACATGGTATCTAGATCCCTAAAAACATATGTGTTGGGTTGATACCTTGGCATTATCCTAGATGGTATATAGATCCCTAAAACAATCATTTTTGGGTTAATACCTTGGCGGAAGAATAGATAGTACCTAGATTCCTAGAGCAGCATGTATTTGGGATTGGTGTCTTAGAAGTGTATAGATAACACCAAGAGTCCTCTAGAAGCATGTATGTATGGTTGGTATGTTAGGCGTGGAAAATGAACTATTATCAATATGGATTCTTTCTTATAGATGAGAATAAAATGATGACTCATTATGAATACCTCCCTAGTTAAGAGGGAGTGTTGGAAATTGTAACTAGGTTTGGTCTTCATGATATACTTGAACAATACATTTATTGGTTAAAATTAATTGATTTTTTAATATGCCCCATTTGGACATTTCAAAGAAAAAGAAATTTGAATTTTTGAAATTGTATTTAGTTGTCCAAGTAGCCAAGTTGGCCCTTATAGATGGTAAGTCATCCTAGCTTGAAATGACATGAATTTTCACATGGACAAACCAATATATATTGGCATAAGGACTCCTTCATTTAACAACAATTTTGTGGATCCTATGTAAAAAATTATATCTTTGTGGCAAGAAGAAAATTGGATGTCTTTCTCTATGGAATTTGAATGTCTCTTCTCTGTAAAATTTGATCTCTTTGTGGTGTACTTCTCCAATGAAATTTGGGCTCTTTGTGGTGTAGTTCTATGATGAATTTTGAGCTCTCTGTGTTGTACTTCTCTGTTGGAATTCAAGCCCTCTATGTTGCATCCTTGTGACATTATCTAAACTCTTGTGGTGACCTAAGCAAGACATTATGGATAGATGTGTGGCCAAGCTTATGGAAATACATATGAAAGACTTTATGAAAGAAAATGTTTTCTGGTCAAAGGCTAACTTGACACTTTGGATACTAGCTAAAGACTGACTTGACACTTTGGATACTAGCTATATTGACTTGGAATTTTTATGACTCTATCAGAAAAATATTGATGGATTTTCCTCTTGTTGAGGTTTTACACTCTCTTGAAGCATAATCTCTTATGTCTCTGGTTCTATAATGCCTCGTATATTTTGTTTTATTATATGGCATTCTATTAGTAATTACATCATCATTAATAAATGTAGAAGAACCTTTATAATAATCACAAGGTTAAAAAAATCACCATTTAGAATGGAATTGGAACCAAAGCATTTTGTACTAAAAATTGGAATTTTATGAAAACAATTATAGAGAATCATTAAAAGTAGCATTTACTAAATTGTTTATATATTTTGTATTATTAATTTGAAAACCATTTATTATGATGACTTTTAACCTAAAAAAGTATTAGTTTATTTATATTATTAGTATTGTAATTATATTATTATACTTTTTTGAAGTTTAACATAAACGGTATTTGTGTATATTAATGCGTTAGGTTGAAGTGATGTGTATTATAAATTAAATTTTGACAAATATGTACAAATTATTAAAATTAATATTATTAAATGTTTTATATTTTCTAATATTAATTTTGAAACCATTTGTAATGCTTGTAATGTAGAAAGTTAACTGTAAATATGTACCCTATATTGATTTTAAGAATAAAAACTTACTAGTGTAGCTTATAATTTAATTGGGCATAATTATATTATTATAATGAAATATTTTTTCAAAATTAAAAATTATTAGTCTATTAAGTTTTAATATGTCTATAATTAATAATTTGTTTTTAACCTAAAATGCGCACGTGTAATTATATTATTGCATGTTATATTTTTTTCCGTGTCATTTTTTTTCTTTATTTGAAGTTTTTCTCGTCAATATTTTGTGATTTCTATATTTCCTCATTCTCATATGGTGATCCATACGTACTTTTCATATGAGTAAACAATTTTATTTATTATTTTTATATTTTTAAATTAAAAATTTCAAATTGTGTTGAGATTAGTTTAATTATTAAGATAAAGTATGTACTAAAAGTTAAGAGAAAGTAGTTTCAAAGGAGGGGTATTTAAAGCATTCAACTATGATGGGAGTATGGAGAAAGAAAGCAATGAAAATGTGAGTCGCAGGGGTAATGAAAGTTAGGGAATTAATAATAATGGGAGTATGGAGAAAGAAAGCAATGAAAATGTGATGTGAGTCGCAGGGTAATGAAAGTTAAGGAATTAATAATAATGATAATGAGAAGTAAGGAAGCAATGGATAATATAGAATCTTTTCTATTCAAACAAGTTCTCTTGAGGAGGCAAGAAAACTTAAGGTATTGATTGTTTCATTAAAGAGAGCTTAAAAGTATTGGTTATATATCCATATTAATATGGAAGAAGTATTGGTTATATATCCATATTAATATGGAAGGATATTAAATCGTTAATACATAACATAAGCATAAAAAATTTTGCAACAACATTGCTAAGATAAAATTGATACAAAAACATCAACCTTTGTCTCTTTCTATGCACACTCTTATACTCTAATTTGTACCATATCTAACCTCTATTTAGTCCACCACATCAATATTTAAAATTTATTCACCCATTGTGCAAATTGGACTAGATCAATGCAATAATTTTCTTCCACCTTGTTTCATGATCTAGCCAATTAGGAATAAATTAAATCACTACTAAAATGTTGGGAAAAAATCATGGGAAATGACATGATATTTTATTGTATGCACAGAAGCTTCACAAACACAAATTTCTTTACCAACGTAACTAAAGACACAAGCTATGAACTTATAACCCTGGTTACAAGTGTAGGTTTTCAATGGTAATATGAGTTTGTTCCTTACGAATATAATTTGTCAATGGATAATATGATTTTGTTCCCTAATTTGGGGAAAACCCAAATTTCTTTACTTAGATATGCAACACTTGGTCTTCAACAACTTCAAGCACCACTGTAGCACCCTGAGGACTAAGTAAATAGATTAAAACATCATGGATAAGCTCATATAGCCTATTCACATTAATGCCAAGCTAGTTGAATCCATGGTTGAAATGAATACCAGAAATCCCCCGCCTTTGGCATTGACATAAACCTTCAGCCACACACAAAAACTAATCTTCTTCAATTCTAACTATCTAGTCTCATTCTCTCTCTAGTGGTTGAATCACTCTCCCTCCTGCTTTGAAATCAATGGAAAAGTTATTCCTAACCTCACTAAAATATCATACTCTCCCCTTGAGGCTATGCACCCTCATATCTCTTCTATAATCTTTTATGAATATGCACAAGGTAATAGTAAAATGTCATTGGGGATATCTATTCACACTTCGCTTGTTCATGCTACTTCTTCTTCCACGCCTTGGTAGGATCCTTTTTGTTATTTTCATTCTCTGCTTTTCAACTATGACTAGTCTAGATCTATTATTTCTTTTGTCAGATCTACCTTGAGCAAATAATCAAGTTTTAATATATCACCATGTGACCAAGATTATGACATGTATAGCATCTCGCATGACTAAGATATGTGGCTAAAGGGTTAAATATTTTGCTAAACTTGACAAATCTGTACTATGCATAGGTCATGCTACTACTCTTTGCACAATATATGTAATCAACCACCTTGCGGCCAAACAAGTTACATGAGAAATAATAACCATGAATTGAACTAGTATACTTGACAGATGATGACCTCTTTTTCTTTCCTTGTTGCCCATGTTGATGATTATATATGAACATTGTACCATTTCAGCAGGATGCAACATGTTTGAAGTTGTGGTAGATGTAACACTACAACATCCATTAAAGGATAAATGGATTGATGCTTCTCCTTTGAAATATATCATATATTCCACAATCTTTAACCATAGGAGTGAATGGTCCTCTTGTCATAGATGCTTGTCAGGTTTCTCTTCTTTGCGAATGTTGGATATGCTTATCACCTCTTTTTTTTCTCATATTTGTACCATTATCTACTACAAGACTTTTATGTTCTACATTGCTCTTGGCATGTGCCTATGTGCTAGAATATCCCTTCTCATGAAGGGATATCTATGAGTACTAAGCATGCTATCAAAGGAATTGGCACTCTTCACCTACTTTAGTTGAATGCATTTATGTTCAAGTTGCTTTCTCATGGATACCACTTCAAATTCATGTTTTTCAATTCAACTCTCCTTTTCCTTTTGTTGGCTTCTCATAACCTCTTTAATTATTTTCCCCTCTTGTAGTTGGATCTTTAAGACGAGGACTTATTTTCTAAGTTCATTCTCCTTCTCATGGAAAACATGCATTAATTTTTCCTTATTACATACATTTGTCATCCTACTCACATCAAAAATTAGTTTCACTATTTCCCACATGGTTCATTAAAATTTATCTTTAAGAAGCATTACATCATCCTCATCTTGACTATTAAACTCCACATGGATAGCATGAAAGGTGTTTAAAACACAATTAAAAATTGGATCATAATCACCATTGTGATCTAGGTGGATATCAATGGCCACCTACCTATTCCATATAGATCTCCAATTGGTTTCATCATTTTACTTGATTATAGAAGCATTTCCTAGTTTTAGTAGTTTTTTTGGGTCCTGAACATCTGGATTTGTTTTGATGGCTTTCCGCAAATCTTGTAGTACTTGGAAAGATGTTTCCAATGAGGTATCATACGTGCCAAACTAATATCATATGACCAAGTTACAACGTCGGGAATTTGGCTTCCCAACTAACCCTAAGGAAGCCCATAAACACTTGGTGTTCCTTCTCTTGGGGTTAGGATTTTGGTTGTTTATCCTTTTCCTTTGTTGTTCAATAATAAAAGGGCTCTTTAGCCTCATTATAATGCATTTTAGAGGCATGTATCCACCACATCTCTTCTCGCAGATAAGCTACCATCACCTGAGCTAGTTTATTTCTATTCTACTTGTAGTTATCTTTTAGTTCTTTGATATTAATGAAACGAAGATTTATTTCTATGACATCTCTATCTTTTTGTTTATATATGTATTCTACTGCTTCCATGCATAAATACAGATCAGTGACATAAGATCAGTCTTCTCTTTCTCTATTTTTCTTTTCATGTCCCCAATGAGGTCAGGGTATAAGGAGTTAGGGCTTGAACTGGTTGAAGCTTTGCAAGACCAGCCTTGCAAACACTAATGGCCTCCCATGGTAGATGAAAAGAAAGATGAGGGAGTATGTGATTCTTTCAAGAAACTGGTCGAAGGAATCCCTCAAGTCACAAAAGAATGTGATGATGGAAAAATTTTCCCATATCCTTCGACAACTACCCATAGGTGACACATCTTTATCTAGCCGCCACTCCCTTTAAGGTACAAGAAAACTTTGACATTCCCATATTTGAAGGTTGGACAGATGAAAACATCATAGATAGATGGTTAAATCTGTTAGAAGGATATTTTTTTGTTCATAAATTTTCCAATCAGGAAAATATTACTTTTGCACTCCTCAAAGCTACCCACTATGTCAAGGACTAGTGGGAAACCTACTATGAACATGGCAATGAGAGGGAACCATCACTATTTTCACCTCCACCCACTTGGAATTATTTCCAAGATGCCATAAAGGAACAATATGACCCTATCATAATCTATGAAGATAAATACATAATGTGGACCACGTTATAGTAGGGAAGGGACTAAGTCATGCCAAAGTTTAAATATATTTTTCATACCCTTTGCATGAAGTTGGGTATTAAGGATTCTGAGTGAAATTTAATACTCAAGTAGCACGAATGTCTACACAAGTACATCAAACATGATATGGAGTTCCTAGAAATCTCCTTGCTTGGTGCTGCCTATCGATATGCTGTCAAGATCAAGCAGAAATTTAAACAAAAGAAGCGAGACTTTGGATCTACAAATATGAAGTAAGGGAAAGGCTCCCCCAAAATGTAGAACAAAATACAAAGCAAATATGGGGCAACCCATGACAACCCTATAAATCCACAAGAAAATAAAAACACCTTGAAGATAAGGAAGGACACGGGGAAATGGTGTGAGTTCCATAAGAGCCCCACTTATAGCACAAGTGAGTGTCGAGTAAAGAAGTCACTAGTGGTCGAGCTGAAGGTTTCAGAACTAGATGAATGTTTTGGCTCGAAGTTAGAACCTAACAAGGGGAATGAAAAAGGGAAGCATGTTATTGATGTGGATCATAGTGCCACCATTTCCATGAGAAAAATCTAGAATATTGAGCTTGAACATCGAGAGGAAGGGGAGTGACTCTTCCACTCACATATGTGGGTGAAGGGTTTCCTCCTCTAGTTCACTATTGACAAAAAAATCCAAAAGAACCTCATTTCAACATAGGCCATGAAGCGATTGGGCCTACCGACCACACCACACCCATATTCTTATACCATCGGGTGGCTTCACCAAGGAAAAGATCTCCGCGTCAGCCAACAGTGTCACCTTCCCTACAACATCAAACCCCTTCATAGATGAGGTATTATTTGATGTTTCCCCTCTTGAATTTTGTGATTTATTATTACGCCAACATACTTGTTGAATTTTCATGTTTTGTATGAGTCTATGCCTCGTAGTGTTATTATTTCTTTCAGCAATAAGTTACATAGGATACTGGAGGTAGCACCATCTACTACCATCTCTTTGATCTCTATGAAGAAGTGCAGTAACATCATTTCCCATGCCAGGAAATTTGTCTTCCTTATGATTTTCCCTCAGGTCAAGAAAAAGACTATGGCCACATCCACAACCTCCACATAGGGCTCATTCATATGGTAGCACTAGATGGAGAAGGTTGTCAAGGAGTATAGGGGCATATTCATCTCACCCATAGGGTTACCCCTGCACTGTCAGGTCAAGCACTACATCGATCTGAGCCTAGGCGTGCTGCTATCTAAGGAACCAATCTACATACTCTTTGTTATGGAGCATGATGGAATTAAGATGCAGATTCAAGAGTTGTTGCAGAAAGGGAACATTAGGGAAAGTTCATCATCCTATGCGAGTCTAATCATGTTGGTATAAAAGAAAGACAACACTTGGAGGGTTTTTATTGACTATCGAGCATTGAATAAGATCACTTTCTAGAATAGGAATCTAATCCCACAGATTGATGAAATTTTAGGCCAACTCAAGGGGGTCGAATATTCCAGCAAGGTTGATTTGAATTTTGGTTATAACTAGGTGCTAATTGAACCCTCTAATGTGTGGAATAATGCCTTCAACTATAAGGAGGTCCTTTTCAATTGGCTATTCATTCCTTTCAGGTTGACGAATGTCACCACAACCTTCATGAGGTTGATGGATGGCATCTTGTAGCCTTTCTCCAACTCATTCATGCTAGTGTATTTGGATGACATCCTGATCTTTAGCCAGCGTTAGGAAGAGAACCTACACCATATTCAACAGGTCCTCCAAACCCTACGATAACACAAGTTGTGTGCCAATTTGCAGAACTGCACTTTTGGTATGACCCAGGTTCAATGTTTAGGGTACATGATTGATGAGAGGGGTGTGGATGTGGACTCAGACAAGATACAAGCTCTTCGAAATCGGCCAACCTCGACCACTCTAACAGAACTATGCACCTTTCTAGGTCTTGCAAATTTCTACCACACATTCGCGTTGGTTTTCTCTCATATGACTTGGCCTTTGAGTAAAGTCAGCAAGGGCAGAGTGAAAAAAAAATATTTTGGTCTGAATCCCAACAAACAACTTTTTTTGAGTTGAAGCATCACCTTTTCTCTACACTAGTGCTAACACTACGAGACCTACAACAACCATTTGATATTGAGACAAATGCCTCTGACTTTGCTATTAGGGCATTTCTACTCAAGAGGGGCATTTAGTGGCATATCATAGTGAGATGCAGTCCGAAGGTATCCCACCTATGAAAAAGAGACATATTCCATTGTGAAAGCCTTCCAATAATGGAAGTATTACATTCTAGGGAAGGAAATGGTCATCCAGACACACCACCGACCCTTGTATTTCATACGGATACAAGGAATGTTGCAGAGCGATTTCCACTAGAAATGGTCCACATATCTGTAATAGTTTCATTTTAACATCAAGTACAAGAAAGGAAGAACCAATAATTTTGTAGACTATCTCAACTGACCAATGGTTAGGGCGGTAACCACTTTGTTTGAATCTTGTATACATGAGACTTTGGGGTGGACACATCTTTACAAGAGCGATCCAGAATTCAGAAACACATACCAAATGCTCCCAAAAGATTAGAAAGTTTGATATTTTCACCTCTAGGGCACACTATTATGCCACCTAGGAAACTTTTGTGTTCCTTCAAGAAAGCATGCCAATATCATCTTGGAGGTACACTATATTTGGGTCTCTGGACATTTCAGAGTAGAGAAAATAGTGGCAGTGCTGTAATAGTATTTTTATTAACCAAACCTTCGACAGGATGTTGGGAAGTGCATCAGGTCTTGCACTACCTATGCCATTTCCAAACGAACAATTAAGAATAAAGGCCTATATACTCCTCTTCCTACTCCTAGCGGGCCTTGGGAATCCATCTCCATGGATTACATGTCAAGACATACTTCTACTAAGCAGGGAAACAACTATGTTTTTGTGATCATCGACAGATGCTCTAAGATGGCCATTATAGCAACCTACAAGAAGAGAATCACAACAGAAGCCATTACTAAGATCTACTTTGAATGAGTGTGGGTAAACTTTGGGATCCCACATTCCATTATCCTAGATCGGGACAACAGGCTCCTAAGTATATTATGGTCAAGCCTTGAGTTGATGCTAGATATCAGGCTCACTAAGTCCACGACCTTATGCCCCCAGACTTATTGCCAAATAAATGTCATCAATAGGATGATCATGCATGTACAACTCGAAGCCTTCATGCACATGGGATGAAAGCCTCCCCTATTTCCAACACAAATACAAGAATGTTGTCCATATCGCAATCAGTCACAGCCCCTTTTAGGTGGGGTTGGAATTCTAGCTAATATGTCCCATTTATGTGGCCACACCATTTGCGATACCTAGGCATATTCTGCTCTTGTCCAGTTTGAAGATGATAGTCCTAACAAATTCATTGAGGGCATTGAGAACATCCTCTAGCAGGTCCATGACATGTTGCACAAACCTAATGCTTAGTAGAAACAATGTTATTATTAGCATTAGATGCCACACAAGTTTCATATGGGTAAAAAAGTTTGGTTACATCTACAGAAGTAGCACCTTGCTCAACCCCACCATAATATTTTCCCACATAGATATGGTTTGTACACCATCACTAAGGTTATAGGGGACAGTTCCTTCAAGCTCATCATTCCACCATTCCTTGGTCTACAACCATTATTTAATTTGGACCAACTACAACCATACTTTCCCCATTATTAGACATATCTGATATTGCTAAATATATGACACCAACAGAGCTCAACCCAATATGCATTGAACATACCATCACTAATAGGATCATGGAAATGCAAATGAATAACACTTTCTACTAGAGGATCCATCTATATCGGGTTGTCAAAGTAGGCTAACTCCTTCACCAAGGCAAGTGGTTCACCAAGGACTACGTTCAACGAAAATTTCCTCACCTCATGGAGGCTCTACATGCAATCGGGACCATTTCTTTCTAAGGGGGGAGGAATGATTCAAGTGGATATTGGTGGCCACTTGCCTATTTCACCTAGACCTCTAGTCATTTTCATTATTTTCCCTAACTATAGTATCATTTACTATTTTTTATTAGTTTTTTCAGGTCCTAAACTTTTAGAGTTGTTTTCACCCCCCTAAATGACATTTTTTTGAGGTTTTTGACAAGCCCATATTTTGGGGTGAGATCCCATCACAAATCATGTAGTACTGAAATAGATCTTTCCAATGAGGTATCGTTCATGGCAAACAAAGATCATATGAGAAAGTTACTACCCTGGGAAGTTTGCTGCCGAACTAACCCCAACGAGGCCAACAAACCCTTGGTGTTCCATCTCCTAGGGTTAGGGTTTTGGTTGTTTATGCTTTTACTTTGTTGGTCAATAATAAAAATTCCCTTGAGCCTCATTTTAACACAATTCAGAGGCATGTAGCCACCACATCTATTCTCAAAGATAAAATACCATCTCCCAAGATATTTTTATTTCCATTATGCTTTTAAGGATCGTTTAGTCTTTGATATTAATGAAATGAAGATTTATTTCTGTTGCATCTCTTTTTTTATGTTTATATCTATATTTTGTTATGTTCCTGCATAAATACGGATCACATTACCTTATGACCTACCTTACTAGAGCATACAAAGTTCTGATGGGGCTTAATCTACTAAATTTCCTTCTTGATGTTCAGTGGCATCATTCACACAAGGGGGATGAGTCTCAATAGGTTCAGATTCTATCTTGTGAGAGGCCTTTTTTTTTTTTTTTTTTCTATTCTTCTTTTCATTTCTACTACTTCTATTATCTCCTCCACACAACACCTCCAATTTCTCCCATATCTCTTTAGGAGATGTCAAATATATTATTTTCCCTAGATATGCATTATCGATATTTTAATAGATCACACACTTAACTTGGGCATTTTTATACATCACGTTAGATAGGGGATGATGTTTGTCATAACCTTCACACACTAACCTATAAATATTAGATCCATAAGATAATAAATTATATTTAACATTTTCATCCCATACCTAGTACTTTGCAGTAGTGATCAAGGACACTTGATGATCAATTAAGGAGAAAAAAAGTGAAAAATTTACCTAGATCTACTTTTCAACAGTAAAGCTAGACCCCAAAGCACTTACTCTAATACCAGTTTTTGGGATATTGAAAATAATGGGGGAGAGGGATGTAGGAATTTACAGGGTAAGTTCCTTAGATAGAACACCAAAGGAAACCACTCACAAACATATCACATATTAGCACACCATTATTCTTGACGTGGTTAAAACCCTCAAAAAGGGAAACAGTCCATGGCCTAAGCCAAAACGACCACTTCAAGAAATTTATTAATGTAAAAGAAATAAAATTTACATAAGTTTCGTCATCAACGGTCACCTAACAAATGACCCTCCATGCTTTTTAAATAGATACCATTGACTAATCAGTTGTTAAGCCACGAATCAAGTGTTAGTAATACTGAGGAGGGAATGAGCCCTCATATCACTTCATGTCTAGAACATATCATGACCATTGGATTGTAAGTTACAAAAGGTACATACTAAAGAAACACAATTTACCTAACTATACACTAGACCAAGCTATACTTAATTATTTCCTATGTGTCAAAATATCCTAATAGGGGAGGGTGAATTGATATTGTGATAGATGGATCAATTAACAAATTTTTACCTTTCTTTACGAATTAACAAAATCATCATTACGATCATTAGTAGAACCAAATATAATAAAAAATAATTAAACCTTCAACAACTTATCAACACACATACACATGAGAGTAGCAACACATAAAATAAACCAGAATATCAACACAAGATACAATGTGGAAACACTTATGGGAGAATAACCACCATTTGTTTCTACTTTGTCTTCTTCTCATTATTATCAAAATACTATTAAATCAATTCACTAGTCATCATCATTGTGCTAGTACCAACCTTCAATCATGAGAGAAACCACCCACTCGAGGTCACTACTTGACAGTAGCTGTTGTACCTCTAAGATAGTAGTAGGTTAGGCTACCAATGCCAGAGCATCTAAAATAATTGTTTTAGGGGTTTTTGGTTTTAGTTTTTTTGCAAGACTAATGAATGAACATAGATGTAGAATTGAAGTAATTAATCCTTTCGGGTATATTAATACTTCAGCAAAGGGCTACTATAAAGAATTACACAGTGATATAGATCAAAATAGTGATAAGTAGAAGACAACAAAAAATATGATTATCACAGTTTCCAGACTATAAAACAGAACAATCATAAGATTGAAAACCTTCTAAACTATGTTCAAAAGGTTCTAGGTGGTATACTCAAGCTTGCACAAGATGCTGATGATTTATTGATTAGAGGGGATTAGCTACACAAACAGTTGCATTAATCCAATCTCTTAATAGATGATCACTTCAGGCGCTTACAGAAATCAATTGAAACTCTAATTGTTCCTACCTAGATATCTCTACAAGTCATAAGCATATGAAAAAATAAATTAATGATTGAAAACTGGAAAAACTTACAGGATAACACAAGACTGTGTAAAACTAGATTCATAATCCTCTAATTTGTATTAAGGTTCCAGAAAGACCGATTACATCAAATGTCTGCAAAAGCTTCCTTCAAAGGTGGCTTCAAGGTTCAAAGAAGTATAAACAATCAAAGACTTTTATAAGCACTGAGCTATGAATCTTGAACTTTGAACCATTTACAACTATAGAAAAGAGTTATTTATACAATAATGAAATTTTAGGAAAAGATCCTAAAACAGATTAAGTTTTTTAGGAAAAGAAAGATCTTCATTGCAAGAAGATAGGGGTAGCTATTTGAACTGCTTCTTGTTGTCCCCTTTATTCAAGCTTTGCTAGCTTTCTGTAGGATATTTTTTCCCTTTATGCTGCTTTGTTGTTTGTATCCTCTACGTTGGAAAATTTCTTCATTTAGCCATTTTACTGATATTCTTTAAACTTTGTAAATATCTTTTGACTTGGCTGAGTGAACTTTACTGTGCTCCTTTCTACTTTACTATGCATTTGAGGTTTTTATTGTTTTTTTCACAGTAAATTGCTCATTTTGTCTTCAAACTATTTTGCAGGCTTGTGTTTAAAAACCTGGAACAATAATCTTCTTACCTGCAAAACACATAAACTTTTAAGAAAAACAAGGTGACTGAGGGTCTTTAATGGCTCTGCTGAGCTTAAAAGGCTATCAGAAGGAGTCTAGGACATATCAGAGGGAAAATGATGGCTTAAATGGCCGCAAAGGCATAATGGAGGCTGCACTGTGTAAAATAGGCAAAACATGCAAAATATGGCTTTTATGTATTTAATGGGAAAAACAGTCTTCTTTTGCATTATTGGGCAAAGATTTTTGGGTGGGAAATGCATGTATAGAGATCATACCCAAAATCGCCGAAGGCCTTTGGATCTGAAGGCCTTAGATCAGATAGTGGTGAATTGAAGAAGGACTATGGATGATAAAAATGGCGGGAGTGGTTTAATCGTGGTTAAAAATGTCATTAGCAGTTAAAATGGAGTTTTGTGTCATTTCTACATTTAAATTGAAAATTTGATTTTACATAGAAAACCTTCACAAAACGCAACAGATGGACTTGAAATTTTATAAACACTGGCGGATAATGGCATTGGGTCTGAGTCTTATTTTCATATGAAAACCAGAGTTAGGCAAGAAGTAGGCTTTGGTTAAGACTTGCGACAACAGGTAGATGCGATGTGGTGATAGATTGTAATATATATATGGTCGGGTTCGGGCTCCAATCACAATCAGAAATCACAGTTGGCCAGAGGTATATATGTCGAATGGGACTGGCGATAAAGGTGAACAAGGATTAAAATATATATTTGGTCGGTTTCGGGCCCATCGCATCGCATATCGCAATGCGGAGGGGAATACATGTATATTCTTATGGAAAACTTGTGATCCCACCGATATTGTGATGTGATATTATTCTGAAATAGAAAGTTTCTAAACAAAACTAAGGGTTTTCAGGATATATAATATATGAAGTTAATATATATGGGAAAAGGGAAAATCTTAAGGATTTAATACATAAATTAATGCTCATATGGAATATGAGCAGAAAAGAGGAATAACACTTAGTATAATGTTTTTCATTAGTTTTTGCTTTTCATATAGCATTTATACTTAGGGTAAAGGTATTTTTATGGTTTTTTTTTGGATAAAAAGGGGAATTTATATGGTAAAAAGGGATTTTTCACAGTAAAAAAGGATTTTTCATTGTGTTTTTACTTTTCCTAGGTAAAAAGGGTTTTTTACCATAGGAAAAGGGGTTCTTAGTGGAAAATGAATGAATACGAATGTATGAAGGTATGAATGGGAAATTAGTAAATATATGAATGAATAAGGATGAGGGATGTTAATAAATTGATGTTGTTGACGTCCATTTGCTTTGTGTAATTGCCTCTGGACACGAAAACATGATAAATGTACATTTTGCCCAATCAACCATTAAAATTTTGCAACCTTTCTCTACTTACCATTTTCTTATCCTATCATTTTTTCCTCACTTAAAGGGTTCATTTATGCTAGCAAACCCTTTTCCTTTATTCTTATCTAACAAAAACTAAATATCTAAATCTACCCTTATAACTTCTAATGGCTCAGATTAAATTGATGAGCACCTTATTATTCTCTACCTAACTACTGATCTACCAAGATTAAATAGTTTTTCCAGATCTTTATTCTCTAACTATAACAACAAATTTAAAGCATGAAGCAGTCAAGATTAAACAGTTTGACTATCATGGGTTGTGGAATTTAAAACAAGCTGCACACAACCATTATTTTGCAGAAATAGAGTACATGCATTTAGACTTGCTCACTTTCATAGTTTATTTGTTTTCTTTCTCCCTAACATTTTCTTTTTTCATTGATTTTTTTAGAGCAACTAACCTAACATTTTCTTTGATATGGACATTATAATCAAGATGTTTTGTAAACGAACATTTTATTCACTATTGTTATGTAGATATCCTAACTTAACATTTTTTGAAATATTCTATCTAATAAAAACCAAAAAAAATGCTACAACATTGGCTCCATCTGGGGACTACTTTCTCCTGTAGAATGTAGAGAACCTGCAGATCCATGTGCCTTCTCCTCGGGCTATGGAGTCTTTGTTGTAAAAAATATCACACTGACATCTTTGGAAAGGAAAAGAAAACCATAGTATTTACAATGAAAATTATTTCAACTTTGTTAGTACTGAATGTAATGTTTGAGAAACCTTCCACTTACAGGATAAGTGGAATATGGCCCTCAAGATTTTGCAGCAAAAAAGTTTGTTACCGTTCACTTCAGCAATTACTATAGGTGTAAACCACAGATTGTCAAATTTGCCATGCTTTCCTTTCTCTTCTCTCTTGGCATCCCATATTAGAACTAGATCACCTTCCTTAAAGTCCCTTTCCCTACCTTTCTATCAAACAAGACCTTCATCTTATTCTGATATTTTTGCAATTTGTATTGAACTTCATTTGCTTTTTCATTTAACTCAATAATTTGATTTATTCTTCTTGAAAAATCATCAAGTTCATCTGTTGCATCCTGCAGAAATTTTAAAATAGGGAAAGCCAAATTTGTAGGGAAGATTGCATCTTTCCCATAGACTAGCTAAAATGGAGATTTTCCAGTTGACCTCTTTGGAGTAATTCTATTTGCCCATACTGCATATTCCAAATGTGAATTCAGCTAGTTTCTTTTTGATTACCTCTACCAAGCTTTTGTTTGATGATTCTACAAGGCCATTACCCTGAGGGTAATATGGAGTTGAATGATGTAACAAAATTTGATATTTTTGGCAAAAGTCAATCATTTTAACACTAGAAAGAGATGTTACATTATCAGTTACAATTTGAGTTGGGCAACCAAATCTAGATAAGATGTTCTCCTCAATAAACTTGATTACTACTGCATCAATAACATTTCTGACTGGAATTGCTTCCACCCATTTAGTAAAGTAATTTGTTGCAGTGAGGATCCATATATGTTGATTACTTGAAGTGGGGTGAATCTCTCCAATAAAATCTAATCCCCATTGAGAAAAAGGTGTTGAAACTATTGATGGAATAAGTGGAAGAGTTGCTAATTTATGTTTTCAAGCGAATGTTTGGCAACAAACACATCCTCTTACCTTTGCTCCTACTTGTAAAAACAATGTGGGCCAATAAAATCCTCCCCTAAAAATCTTGTATGCTGTTGCTCTTCAAGCATAATGTCCCCTACAAAATCCTATATGAAACTAATCAATGATGCCTTCAGTTTCTGATTTTGTTAAACATAATAAAAAAATGTTAAGTGGATATTTCCAGTATAAATTTGCATCATTAATGCAATACTTGACTGATTTCAACTTAAGAGTTTTACACTGGGTCTTGGAGAACGATGTTGGACACTCAAAATTGATCAAGAAATTTACAATATCTTCATACCAGTTTGAAAACAAATATTTCTCATCAATGTGTATAGGACCGATCTGCTTTGAAGGTGGAGGTTCTTGTGGATTATCCCTTGTAGGATGCAAGGAAGGTTCTTTTGGATTCTCCCATTCTACAAGGATAGAAGGTTCTTGTGTATTCTTCCCTTGAGACCGAAAGGAAGGTTCTTGTGGATTATTCCCTTGTATTTCTAAAATAGAATTGATTCCAAGTACTTTGTAGTTGGATTTAGCTAGAATATTAGCTAATCCTTGACCTTTTACGAGCTTGGTAATCTTGATAGTTACATCAAACTCCAGAATTTGAGTGATTCATCTACCTCTTTTCCCATCAGTGTCTGGTTGGGTTAAGACAATTTTGGCAGCACTATTTGGGACATAAGCAGTAATAGGTGAGTGTAAGACATACATTCTAAAAGCTTTTAGGGCTTGAATAAGGGCACAGGCTTGCTTCTCAATGATGTCATACTTCAACTCAACATCTCTCATAACCTTGCTAAAAAAGGCTATGGGTTGGTCATGGGAATCTTCACTGTTTTGTAAAAGAACAACAACAAGGGTTGTTTTAGCGGTAAAAGAGAAGATACTAAATGGCTTAGTATAATCAGGGCTGGCTAAAGTGGAAGCTTCAGAGATGGACATTTTTATTTGTTCAAATGCATGCCTAGAAGAAGGAGTCCATTTGACATCATGATCCTTTCGGAGCATGTCAGTTATGTCCTTCACTATCTCTACATAATTGGGAATGAATATCCTTCGAAAATTAATCTTGCCTAGAAAAGCTTGAATCTCATTTTTGTTTCTAGGCAAGTTCAATGCTTCTATGGTAGATACTCATTTAGGGTCAATGACTACTCCTTCCTTTGAAATTATATGGCCTAGCAATTTTCGTTCTTTAACAGCAAACAAGGACTTCTTTGGGTTCAGTGATATTCCAAATTTTCTACACCTATCAAAAAGCTTCATCAAGTGCTTTAAATGTTTCTGATCAGACTTAGAAAAAACAACTATGTCATCAAGATAAATAACCACAAATTTATTTAGCTGACCCATAAAAGCAATGTTCATTACTCTCTGAAACATTGCTCCAACATTTGTTAAGCCAAATGGCATCCTAGCATACATGAATGTACCCTAGGGTGTAGTAAAAGTTGTTTTCTCTCTATCTATTGTATCAACATTTACCTGGTTATAACCCAAAAAGCCATCAAGCATGGATAGTCTTTGTGCTCCTAAAAACATTTGCAGTAGCTGATCCATTTTGGGCAAAGGATACTTATCTTTTAATGATGCCTTGTTTAGATTTCTAAAATCCCTGCAGAGTCTTATTTCTCCATTTTTCTTTCTAACAGGAACTAGATTTGCAACCCAATTAGAATATCTAAGAGGGAGGATGATCTACGCATCTAACATTTTCTTAATTTCTCTTTCTACAGTGGGTAGAAGAGTTGGATTTATCCTTCTAAGCTTTTGTTGATACAGTTTTGCCTCTAGTTTTAGAGGAATCTTGTGTTGTATTAATGATGTATCGTATGGTTTTTAAATCAGGGTAAGTCTAGGAAAAAACATCCTTATAATTTTGTAGGAACTTAAAATACTGAGTTTTGATTTCTGGGTTCGGAGAAGCACATAATTTGATGTTTTTAATATCTTCAACAGTTCCAATGTTAATCTCTTCTATGTCGTCTTCTAAAGAAATGGACTGTGGGTTTTGGAAAACATCATTTTGATCAAATAATTTTTCTAAAGGAATGAGTCCATTTGGAATTAAATTATTTGATAATTGAAAAATGTCATGATTAGAAACTCGGGCTTTAAAATCTGAAGTATAATTCCCTTCTGCGTTTTCATTTGTTTCAATTCTATCATCATCAGTTTGCAGAAATGAAAAATCATCTATTACCTGCAGAAATGATTTCAATTGTTCACCATCTTCAAATATTTTCCAATGTTTTAGATTATTTGGGATAGATGGCCTATATTTGACTTGAATATGATAGAGTACATCAGTATGATCAGGGATTTTAAAAGCGCTAGAAGAGACAGCTGAAGCATCTGCATGAATATTCTGATCTCTGGGAATGTGAGTCAAATTAAAAGCATCGAATAGGCCTTCAATTGAATCCCATACCTCATTTCGGTAGGATCGAAGTCCAGGGTGCTTGGTCTAGCAAACATTTTTTACATGCTTAATAATAAGTTCAAAATTGGTAAAAACACTTAAGTTTTGAAGTTTCAAGCTTTTGGCTAAATTTAATCCTAAAAGGAAATCTTCATATTCAGTGACATTATTAGTGACTTCGAAGTCTAATTTACGTGATTGAGTTATATTTTCCATTTCAGGTTAAATTAAAACAACTCCAGCTCCTGCCCCATCTTTTGTTCAAGAACCATCAAAAAACATTTCCCAAATATCAGTTTCGTTTGGTTCAAGACATTCAACTACTTCTTCAATCTTAAGTTGAGTTTTATGCTCGTTTGAAGTGAGTTGAAAACAGCCAAAGTCTTGATGTATGACATAAATTGGATGGTTCCTTGGCTGGTTAGTTTTACAAATAGTATGTCCAAATATTACCTCTCTATATAATCTCAATTTCTCTCCTCCATAAACAAGAATAGTAGCATATGACACGTCCATCTGTAGAGTTCCCCCTAGTTTGGCACAACATGACCTAGAAAGGAGCATTCCAAACTTGGGAGGGATATTTGTGACAACAATATCAAGTACTACACTCTTTACGGGAATTTGGGTAAGAGTAAGCACTAGATCCTTGATCAATCCTAAATAGGGCACCCTTTTAGAATCAAAGGTGTACAAGTCATGGTAGGATTTAGTGATGTCTAATTTCAAAAGGTCCATGATGGATTTTGGCATAAGGTTGTGTGATGCTCTTGAATCAAGCATACAATTATATAACATGGAATAATTTTTTTTAAGAGTTACATATAAGGGAGGCACTATTTCATCTATCATGTCTGAACTAGGGCCCAAGACTACTGCTAGTTTTTCATCGTGCAGACTTATGACATCACCTTCTACATCAACCGAGGTATTTTGAATCCATTTAGTGACTTCAATTTTGTAACCAGGGTTTTTACAAAGTTCTGATAATGGAATTGGGATCTTAACCCTCTCTAATTCTTTTTCAACATTAAATGCAGTCAGAATGTTTTTATTAGCTTGGGTAGTATCATTTGATTGATCTAATGGTTGAATAAGAGTTGTTTGAACTTTAAAAGTTTTGATACGTGGTTCAATGATTGGAGTTTCCTTTGGGGGTATCCCAGGACCAAGTCTATGCCTAAGATCATACCTTCTGTTTAATTCTGCAATAAAAAATTCAAAAAAAGCGTGATATTTAGATACCTGGGCAGCTTCCTAATCCTCTTGAACCTGATTCTATTGTGAGAGAGGAATGATGGCTATTTGATTGGAAGAAGAAGAATCCATACTATTAATATCTTCAGTGATTGTCATTGAATTATCATCGGGTTGTTGGTCATCTATCAATAAAGGAGTAGGAACATGTTGATCATTGGTAGGTCTCTGAGGAATTTGTAGTGGTTGGTTTCTTTTATACTGATTTTGGTTTTGAGGTCTAGCAATTGTTCATTCTATAGTCCTAGGTTTGGTCTCAATCTTTGAAATCCTATTTGATAGCTTTCTAAGAAGAGATGCTATTTCATCTATTTTTGAGTCTTTTGACTTAGTCTTAGAGGAACTCGAGGCTTCTTGAACAAATTTGAGTTTTCTTTGGGCCTTTTCTTCCTTAAGTTTTGAAGACGTTGAGGCTGCCCTATTTTCTTCTACTTCTATAGCATTTGTTTGAATATCTTCAAGCGTTCTTGAAGTTTTCTCACGTAACATAACAACAAGGTCATCATCGAAAGCTTTGAATAATCTAGATTTAGTTGCTTCTACAGGAGGCTTACAATCAGCAAGCATTTTGTGATAAAGTTTGTTGAATCTTTTGATAAAATCTGCTACTGGTTCACTAAAGTTCCTTTTAAGATCTTCAAATTTTGTGAGGAAATAAAGAGGATCCTTTTTTACACCCCACTGATTTTTGAATATGGTCGTAAGATCTTCCCAATTTCTAATGGAAGCTGTTGGTAACTACCTAAACCAAATCCTCACATTTCCCTCAAGTGACTACACAAAAAATATCATATAAACATTTTCTTCTTCAACATTCATGTTGTCTGCAAATTAAAGGAAAGCTTGAAGATGATCCTCAGCTCAAGGACCAGTTTCTCCATTCTCCTTGGGAAGGTATTTTAAGTATCCAGCTGGGAATGCAACAAGGTTACTACATAAGACTAAGGTAGAATATCTAGCATGTATAATTGGTCGGAAAGCCATGACAACAGGTGGTGTATGAGGTGCTTAAGGAATATGAGGTGTTTGAGGTATATGAGGTTGTCTTGGTGGAGTATGAGGTGTTTATGTCGATGTAGAGGATGAAGAAGAAATAGAGGAAGAAAATGGCGTTTTAGGAGTTGATGAACTAGTTAGAGGTGAAGAATAGGAGATCTCCTGAAAGACTTCAAAGGAGTCTAAAGAAATAGCTTTGGGACTTGTAAGGGAATACCTTCTTTTGATGCAAAAAGAGGATTGGTGTATATAGAAAAGGTATCTTCAGGTTGTTTAGAAGAAGAATCTTTAAGTTGATAAAAAATGGAAGGAAATGGATAGGTGGTAGGGGATATGAAATCTGTGGGTTTATGTTTTAGTAGATTGACACCCAAATTAGATTCAGTTTTAGGTGATCCTGGTGGTAGTCTAGGTCTTGGATGTGATTCTAATGAATGAATAAGGTAGGTTGACTTAAAATCAACTCCTTTATTTAGAAGTTCAGCAACCCTAGGAGATAAATGGGAATAATCGAGATCAGATGGGATATTACTATAAGGGTCAAATGGTTCTAACTCTTCATACTATAGGACTAAAAAGGAAGGAGAAGATGGTTTTTGTCCCCTTTTAGATTTGGCTCTTCTTAGAATATTTTTAGGCTCTAACAAAGGACTAACTATGTCACCTTCTGAATGAGATCTGGTATGTTTATAAGGTGCTAGCTTGGTAGTGTGGAGTTGTCTAGATGAATGATTTTAGCCTTCTAAATCCTTTAATCACCATTAAAGGAAAATAATGAATGAATATCGTTGTCTCAATTGAAACTTAAATGAAATTCGAATCCCTGGAAATTGCACTAGTCCGACGTTGTACCTCTGAGATAGTAATAGGTTAGGCTACCAATGCGAGAGCATCTAAAATAATTGTTTTGGGGGTTTTTGTTTTAAGTTTTTTGGAAGACCAATGAATGAAGACAGATATAGAATTGAAGTAATTAATCCTTTGGGGTAAAAAATATGGTTATCACAGTTTCCATATGGTTATCATAGTTTCCATACTGTAAGACAGAACAATCATAAGATTGAAAACCTTCTAAACTACATTCAAAAGGTTCTAGGTAGTATACTTAAGCTTACAGAAGATGTTGATGATTTATTGATTAGAGGGTATTAACTACAAAAACAATTGCATTAATCCAATCTCTTAATATATTATCAGTTTAGGAGCCTATAGGAATCAATTGAAACTCTAACTGTTGCTAGCTAGAAGCGTATGAAGAAATAAAATAATGATTGAAAACTAGAAAAACTTATAGGATAACACAAAATTGTGTAAAACTAGATTCAGAATCCTCTACCTTGTATTAAGGTTCCAGAAAGGCCGATTACAGCAAATGTCTGCAAAAACTTCCTTCAAAGCTGGCTTCCAGGTTCAAAGTAGTATAAACAGTCAAAGACTTTTATTAGTAGTGACCTATGAATCTTTAACTTCAAACCATTTACAACTCTAGAAAAGAGTTATTTATACAATAATGAAATTTTAGGAAAATATCCTAAAATTGATTAAGATATTTAGGAAAAGAAAGATCTTCATGGCAAGAAGATAGGGGCAATTGTTTGAATTGCTTCTTGTTGTCCCCTTTATTCAAGTTGTGCTGGCTTTCTGTAGCATACTTTTTCCCTTTATATTGCTTTGTTGTTTGTATCCTCTACACTAGCAAATTTCTTCACTTAACCCTTTTACCAATATTCTTTGAACTCTTTAAATCTCTTTTGACCTAGTTGAGTGACCTTTACTGTGGTCCTTTCTACTTTACTGTGCATTTGAGGTTTTTAATATGTTTTTCATAGTAAATTGCTCATTTTGCCTTCAAACAATTTCACATGTTTGTGTTTAAAAACTTGGAACAATAGTCTTCTTACCTTCAAAACACATAAACTTGTAAGAAAAGCAAGGTGACTGAGGGTCTTTAATGGCTCTGCTGAGCTTGAAAGGCTATCGGAAGAAGTCTGGGGTGTATCGGAGGGAAGTTGATGGCTTAAATTGCCACAGAGGCATAATTGAGGCTGCACTGTGTAAATCCGACAAAACAGGGCAAAGATGGATTTTATGTATTTAATGGGAAGAATAGTCTTATTTTGCATTATCAGGCAAATATTTTTGGGTGGGAAATGCCCGTATCGATAGCATACCCGAAATCGCTGAGGGCCTTTTGATCTTAAGGCCTTATATAAGATAGTGGCGAATTGAAGAAGGTGTATAGATGATAAAAATGGTGGGACTGGTTTAAGTGGTTAAAAACATCATTAGGAGTTAAAATCGAAAAATCGATTTTACATAGAAAGCCTTCACAAAACGTAATATACAGACTTGAAATTTTATAAACATTGGCAGATTATGGCACCGGGTCTGGGTCTTCTTTGCATATCAAAATCAGAGTTAGGCAGGGAGTAGGCTTTGGTCAGGACTTGTGACAAGAGGTGGATGCGATGTGGCGATAGATTGTAATATAGATATATATATATTATATATATATATATATATATATTTATATATATATATATATATATATATGGTTATGTCTGGACTCCAATCACAATTGGAAATCGCAACTGGCGGGAGGTATATATGTCGGATGATACTGGAAATAAATCCAGACATGATATAGGGGTGAATTATAATATATATTTGCTCGGGTCTAGGCCCATCGCATCGCATATCATAATGCAGAGGGGAATGCATGTATATTCTTATGAAAGACTTGTGATCCCACCGATATTGAGATGCAATATTATTATGAAATACATAGTTTTTAAACAAAACTAAGGTTTTTCGGGATATATAATATATGAAGTTAATATATATTGGAAAAGGGGAAATCTTAAGGATTTAATACATAAATCAATGTGAATATGGAATATGAAAATAAAAGAGGAATAACACTAAGTATAATGTTTTTTTTATAAGTTTTTGCTTTTCATATAGCAATTATACTTAGGGTAAAGGTATTTTTATGGGTTTTTCAGATAAAAAAGGGAATCTATATAGTAAAAAGTGATTTTTCCCAGTAAAAAGGGATTGTTCATGGTGCTTTTACTTTTCCTAGGTAAAAAGGGTTTTTTACCATAGGAAAATGGGTTCTTAGGGGAAATGAATGAATATGAATTTATGAAGGTAGGAAGGGGAAATTAGTAAATATATGAATGAATAAGGATGAGGGAGGCTAATAAATTGATGTTGTTGACCTTCATTTGCTTTGTGTAATTGCCTCCTAGACACAAAAACATGACAAATGTACATTTTGTCCAATCAACCATAAAACTTCTGCAACCTTTCTCTACTTACCCTTTGCTTATCCTATCAATTTTTCTTCACTTAATGGGTGCATTTAAGCTAGCAAATCTTTTTCCTTTCTTGTTAATTAACAAAAACAAACTATCTAAATCTACCCTTATAACCTCCAAGGGCTCAGATTACACTGATGAGCACCTTATTATTCTCTACCTAACTACTGATCTGCCAAGATTAAACAATTTGGTTAGATCCTTATTCTCTAACTATAACATCAAATTTAAAGCATGAAGTAGTCAAGATTAAACAGATTGACTGTTATGGGTTTTGGCATTTAAAACAAGTTGCACACAACCTCTATTTTGCAGAAATAGAATACTGGCATTTAGACTTGCCCACATGAAGAGTTTATTTGGTTTCCTTCTACCTAACATTTTCTTTTTGCCTTGATTTTTTTAGAGCAACTAACCTAACATTTCTTTGATATGGAAATTATCATCAAGATATTTTTTAAACTAACATTTTATTCACTATTATTATGTCAATATCCTAACATAACAATTTTTGAAATATCCTATCTAATCAAAACCAAAAAAAATGTGACAACATTGGCTCCATTTGGGGACTTCTTTCTCCTATAGAATGCAGAGAACCTGCAAATCCATGTGCCTTCTCCTTGGGCTATGTAGTCTTTGCTGTAAAAAATATCACACTGACATCTTTGCAAAGGAAAAGAAAACCAAAGTATTTACAATGAAAATTATTTCAACTTTCTTAGTACTGAACGTAATGTTTGAGAAACTTTTCATTTATAGGATAAGTGGAATATGGCCCTATTTATGCCTCGAAAATCATTGCAACAACATGGGGGAAAACCACCCAGTCCGGACCTTAATGCAGCTCCTTTTCCGTTTGGTGTGGTGGCTCCGACTAGAGATAATGGGACCCGTTTCCCAATGATTAATAAAAAAGGGATGGATGAGTGATTGGTTTTCTAATAAAATGGTAATGTATGAATGATTTAATCTAAAATAAAAAGTACGAATAACTATTATATCCCAAGAATTTATATTTCTAAGTGCAACGTTTGATAATCTCTATTCACAAATAAGTATATAGCTGACTTTATGTGATAAACAAAGACATTCATTCATATAATAATTGATTTGTTCAAATAATTGAACAAAGTAATTAGTAAAACATTGTTACACTTATCTTCTATATATTACTGATACATGTATGAATAAAAGAATAACATCCTTTAAACATCCAATAGTGAAAAATATAAAGAACGTTATTGAAAACACATACATATATTCAATAATAGAAAGAGTAATCAAATAACAATTCACATAAAAGAATGAATTCAGATCATAGATAGTAGTACCATATGTTTTGTAAATCATTCTCAATATCAATCGCAATTCGAGTTCCTTCTTTCAACTCAGAGATACTTTCATATCAAGGCAATAGTGCACATCCACATAAAAGCTTGTTCATTAAAATTTGGAATAATAGCCCAGCCTTTATAAAAAATATACCAACAATACAATAGTACAACTTCCAGGTTTTAGTCTTATACAAAAACTGAGGACCCTTTCTAAATGCATGAAAGGGTCTATAAATACTTAATTAAACTAACTAACTACAAAAATAAAATGCTATTTAATTTGTACAACTGGATCTTGAATATCTTCTCCACAGGAAGTTTGTTGGTAGTCGGCAACATTATTCATCACTCTGACTGTTTTCCCTTTGATCTGAGTTGGCAGATTGCAAGCATTGGTTCCAATTCTAGAGGGCGGCTGAGACAAGAATGGAGCTGAGCTGAGTATGTGGCATCGTGTATATTGGGAATGATACAACCAATTGCATCTGTTAGACACTTGAGGGGAGCTCTCTGGCTGTATGGTTTTACTAGGAACAACCAATAGGTGTCCCAAGTTAAACTTTGAATACCTGCAATTAACCTTCCATTCTTTTCTAGCTCCTGATTACATGCTTGCTCCAATGTCTTAGCCGATAGCAATTTACCTGGTGTACATTGTGAAATCATATTAGATAAATAGAGAGTGTTATTGATTAATTCAATCAAGTTACTTGTGGATAATTTACATCTAGAAACTTCTCTCCCTGCCTTCATCAACTGGGACTGCCATTCTAAGAATACGATTTCCTTATGTGATTCTAGGATTTTGGGCAGATTTTCTCCCTGTCCCTCACTGGTGTCTTGCCAAGTAAAAAAATTGTCAAGGTCTCGTCGGCCTGCTCTAAATCCTGTCTAGCATCAACTGATTTATTGATTATCGATGCTGTTATATCACAAAGGTTCTCAACCTGAGAAATATTATGAGACAACAGTCTTATCTGTGTCACCAATGCATTATTAATCTGTAATGCCTCTATTCTGAAATCGACAGGTTGTGGAAGACTCTTTAACTTCTCTATTTGAAGTGATAGCTGAGCAATTTTCTCATCATTCGCTTTCACCATTAGTTCATTCATCGTCTTCAATTTTTCCAATGCTTCTGATAATTCTTTCTTCTTTTGAATCGCGCTTGAATCTACTCTCTGTTTTTCTTAAAGTAACTGCTTATTTAGTTGATTATTTAATTGCTGCTGTGTTGACAATTGCTGTTCTAATTGTTCAACTTTTTGTTGTGCCTTCGACAACTGCGTTCGCAACAAATTAATTGCCTAGTCCTTTTCTTTTAGTAGATTACTCACTGTTGATGCCTTGTCCATGGTGGCCACCGAATAGGCTCCAGCATACTGGGAAAGCTTCGTTTGGTCATTGGAAGGATCAAACTCCTCTTTCCAAAATACGTTGGTTGTCTTTGTTTATTCTGCAAACAGGGAAGGTTGATCAAGCCTTCTCCTTTTCCGTTGTCGCTTCACTACAGCCCTGTGTTTTGGACTGTAAAAGACATATAATGGAGGTATATCCTCCACCTACAAAATGATTTGATCCGAGGAATCCTTTGGAATTATTTCTAAGTCTGTACTAGGGGGTAGGTCACTAGTTCCTTCACTCAGAACCTTTGTTGACGTTGTATCCTGTGTATTTATTGCTTTGGGTATATCGACACCTTTTCGACCTTCCAGATTGCTTATGATGGAGTCAAATTGTTGCCACTCTTGGAGCAATTTCGGATCAATCTGGGTATCCACATTGACATTCTTGTTGCCCTTATCTTGCTCTTTTTTCTGCTCTTCCTCCTGTATTTCCTCCTGCTTTTTCCTCTGTACTTCCTCCTGCTCTTTCCTCTGTACTTCCTCCTGCTCTTTCTCTGTCTCAAGAATCTTTGATGCAGTAAGAGGTTTGTCGATGAGTCGTTGTTCAGGCTCGCTTGATTGCGTCGTCGGGGCAGTAGCTAGTAAATCTAGAGGCAGAGTTTACAACCTCTGCTCTCTGAGTTTATTGAATTCTACTAACCCTTCGTCGTTATAACTCATTTTAGCCAGTGCTTGGACCTGAAATAATGACTCCACCGAAGAAAATAAGTCATCAAAATCGTCTTCTTTATGATCAAACTTTGTGAGTTTGGCCTGTTCAAGCACATTGTAGATGACTTTTCTTGGGTCAAATCGCCTATTAGGAATGGTGACGAGATTTAGCATATTTATCTTTTCTGCTTCCTTCTTTGCATGCTTATAGTCATGCAGAGTATAAACACCACACCTTTGAGGAAAAGGAGGCCAAACATGCTTCTTTGAAGTCCTGAGAGTCTTGGTTGCTCATACAGAGTAATCTGATAGGCTAATTCTCTAGCCAATAGCTTGTCGGGTATGTACAAGGGAAGGACATGAGGCATGGCAAGCCTGCCGAAAACTATTATGTATGTGTATTTATCCTCTCTGAACCAGTTTCCTAGAGCGGTTAGGTCAATCTCGACTTGTGAAGATATCTTCAGAGCAGGCTTGTCAAAAATGGCATAGTAAATGGGCAACATAAAACCATTACAAACTTGATACAGGTGGTCCTTATAATGTGCTTTCCACAGCTTCTATTGATAAATGTGAATTGGCATGGGGTCTCATGGAGTCCATCTCCACCCCAGCACAGGAAATTCAGAGTTGAAGAAAAGAGTATCTAAAATATAGGCACTAAAATAAAATGGAGGAATAGACTTATCAGTGACACGGGTTTTATTTCTAAACTCAATAATATCAATGGCTAACTTATTAGATAATATATTTCTCCAATCCATTATCTCACTATTGACTGCCGCTTCCATTAAAGAAACCATCTCAATTGAGAATTTTGAGGAATCATGTAATGCCCAAATCCTACACATCATTGCCCCAGCGTAACAGTAAGGAAAACATAATGAATCGACATAGTACTTACCCGAAGATTCATGCTTGTGCCTTGCGGGGTTCTCTCTCCATTCCCGAATAGGTGCTGATTTAGTTTCATTCTCACTTCTGAACTTCTCCAGAAATGGTTTGTTGTATTTCTTCTGTGGTTCAGGCAAATGGTACATTTTTCTCAAATCATTAGGTTGAAACGAGCCGAAGACTCTCCTGTCGACTGTGCAGAATGTTCTATTTGTAACAAGGATTTCCTCCACTGCCCACCGTACTACATCTGTATATGGAAGAATTTTCTCTCGAGTTGTTATTCGGTGTAGATAGGAGTTGGCTAAGTAGCCTCTAACTTTTTGGTTGAGTCTGCAGTACCTTGCACTAATACCGCTTCAGGATCATCAGCTTCAATTAGATTATAGATGCTTTGCCAGCTAGTGTTGCCGAGGCCAAGACAGGTAGTGTCTGAAATCAATCCTTTCTTACTTAGTCCTAGATCAGCGGTAGACTATCCTGTTATTGTGGGAGCTGAAGCTGCTGTAAATCTCTTGGATTTCTTACCCATTTGGCTTGAATTTGTTACTTTGGCGGAGCTCTGTGCAGGAGATAAAATGAACGTAATACAAAGAATAGGTGGTGTGAACCAAATATGAAAGAGTTATATTAATTAAAGAATAATGAAGGATTGAAAAAATACTGCCGCAGATACAATATCTGAGGAGATCTCAGCATAACTGCTCCATTAATTGGCCACTTTAACCTGTCAATCATTTAAATGTCCATCATATCGTTTATTCGCTGAATAATTCATTCAAGCGTGGCTTTGATTTTTGGCGGATAATCATAAGTGAATTGCTATCGTGAATGGGAAGGCCTTTAATAATTATAATCTAACATAATATACCCAAGCCTTTTCAATCTGTTTTGAAATTCACGGTTAGCTTTATCGTAATCGGAATCGGAGAAATTCTTGAGTGGTAATATTTGTGTCATTGCAAAATCCCTGATCGCCGATGGCGATACAACTTATTCGCATCGGGAGTTTTAAAAGGTGTCTTTAACGCGTGTGCACTAAAATCTCGATTTACCGATAGTGATATCGCATCAGAGAAAAGTGAGAGGGCCTTTTGTTACACTTACTTGCCTTTCCTGATATCTGATAGTTATTCACTTTTCGGATCGGGGTAAACCAATGGGTCTTTTTGTTATGCATCCCTTGTTGTTGTGATATGCGATCTTGTGATCGCTTTATCGCAATAATAAAGAATTATATATTTACTTTATAAGACCGATTTATGTTTATTCAAAAGGTTTATAATGTATTTCTTCCTTCGGACCTTTTGATGATGGATGGGTTGATACCAGTTTTATTCATAAATCTAAAAAGGGACCCATTTCATATTATAGTTAAAGATAAAATTTTATGAAATGGGGGGTTGTTGTACAACACAACAATTGGCGATTCATTGGGAGAAATAGTTATCTCTGAAAAATGTTGAAATACTTAGACTTTCTTTGTATAGAAATCTTACCAAAGAGGAAAATTCTAATATAAATAGGTATACATAAATTCTGAATATAATAAGAGCTATTTTTGCTAGTTCCTTCTCTTGTTAAAAATAAATACATTCTAAGTTTTAAATTAGCCTTTATTGGTTGATAATGATAAAACAAAGAACCTTTCCAACTTAGCTTTTTAATGACTCCTTTGTCATAGGTAGAGCCTCTGCTGCCAACAAACGTTCATAGTCTCGACAGGGATACCTTTTAACCATTTGATTGTCCATTATCCCATCCATTTCAAAGTATAATTAAAAGAATGAATCCAAAAGATATGCCTTCATATTTTGTATTTCTTTTTCTTTTTTATTATTTTGCAAGATAAAAAGCCATTGTCCTAGTTTGGTGGCCAGCTGTTTGACAATGCCATTCACTGGTTGTAATCTAACTGAACAAGTTGGCTCGTGATGAGACCCCTTGTCTTATGATTATAAGCCATTACCCTGTTTTGGTATGTAGTATTGGTAATGTCAGTTAAATTATTCCGCAATGATCATGGTAAGTAGGCTTGTAATAAGACCCCTTATCTTTTATATCAAATATATTTTAGAATTACAATCTGAATAATCATAAACTTTGATGAATGGGATGGACAATTTTCTCCTTAAGAGAGCATGGATGGTAGGGTAAGAGTTGAAGATGCTAAGATTGAATTAGTCTCTATTTTTATATTGATAACCATTTTTTGGCCATTTGAAAACGTTAAAATGATTTACTGTATTTCTAAATCTCGAGAAGATTTCACAAAAATGAAATGGGGTTTCAGAATCTAAATATAACTAATTTCCTAGAAATTTTCCTTTTGTTTAAGGTTACCATTTTAAAAGTAAATATCAACACTATTTCTTTTGAGCAAATTTTTCAATATAGCAAAGGCAAATGGGAGATATCTTACGACTTTATTTCCTAATAATCCTAAAAGCTATGAGCACAAATTTTGCTGAAAATTGAATATTTACAAAAGGAGAAGGGGTTACCTCTTCAATTGAAGAATTTTTTCAAGATAAGGCCATTAACAGGAAGATAATCTCTCTTACCTGATAGATCTTGCAATATGAAAGTAGAATGACCTATCTTCTCATTGATTTGAAATGGTCTGAGCCACATTTTCTGGAACTTAGTGTGTTTTCCTTTATCTTCATGGGCTTTGTCCCATTTCAGAACTAGATCACCAACTTGTAATTGTTTTGAACTGGATGAATTTGAATCAAAAGATAACTTGATAATTTGCTGATGTTTTGCATGAATAATTTTGGCCTTTTCTCTTTCTTCTTCTAATTTTAAGATTTGATTATGTCTTAGTTGAATAGAAGATGGGGGACTTTCTTCAATAAATTGCACTAGGGCTAGAGAAGGAAGCAATAAATTGGTTGGTAGAACTTATTCTTTTCCATATATAAGATTAAATGGAGAAGTACCTATACAAGCCTTTTGTGTTATTCTATCAGCCCATAGTGCAAATATCAAAAATTTATGCCATTTTTTATGATTCTACTCAATAGTTCACTTAATAATTTTGACAAGATTTATATTGGTAGATTCTTCTAAACCATTACCTTGGGGACAATAATTCGCAAAATATTTCAATTTAAACCCTCTTTTAATAGAGAACTCAAACATAGAATTTCCAGAGAAATAAGATGCATTATCAGAAACAAGAGCATTTGGGACACCAAACCAGGTAATGATGAATTGATCTATAAACTCTATAATTACTTCAAAGTTTGTTGTCTTCAAAGGAATTGCTTCAACCCACTTAGTAAAGTAATCAGTAGCAGTAAGGATATACTTATGTTGTTTGGATGACTGTAGAGTGATTTCCCCAATGATATCCAATCCCCATTGCTCGAAAGGCTGTTCATTGTTGGCTGGTTGCAAAGGGAAAGCTAGTTTTCTTTGTCTTCCACTGGAGATTTGGCAACTTCGGCATTTCCTTATGTATTCATGAGTATCTTTGAATAGGGTGGGCCAATAATACCGAACATAAATGATTTTGTGGGCTGTTTTATCAGCTCCAAAATTTCCTCCTGCTGGACCGTCATGTAGTTCCTGCAAAACATTTTGCGCTTCAGGTTTTTCTAGGCATCTTAATAAAATTGAATCATAATTTCGCCTAAAAAGTACGTCATCTATAATTATGAAGTTTTTTTCCTTTAATCTAATGGCACATTTGTTTTTATAGGAAATATTAGGAGGTGCATATCCATTTTTTAAATAGAAGATCAAATCTGCATATTGTGATTCAGGATTAGTGATACTTATCTGATTGATTTCTTCAAGGTGTTCTGTATCCTCTGATTCTTGAATATTGGATGCTCCTGCTAATAACCTGCAAAAACATTGGCCTCTGAAAATCTTTGCTGACTTGATTTCCAAGTCATATTCGTGTAATGTTGTGACCCAATTTGCCTTTTTTTCTCCTAATTCCCTTTGGATTAGTAATTGTCTTACTGCTGAAAAAGGAACTATAACTTTTGTATGAGATTTTAAATGGAAGGGTCTATAGTGTTTGACAACTTTATATACAACAAAGGCCATCTTTTCAACTTCTGAATAATTAAGTTCAACACCTTGAAGATTCGAACTAAAATGAAATTGGTGCCTCCATGTTTTGATCATTAATCTGAGTGAGCACTGCTGCATAAGACGAAGTGGATGCGAGAGTATACAGTATGAACTGATTTGAAAAATTGGGAGTGTTTAAAGCAGGGGCATTAATTATTGATTGTTTGATAGAGTGAAATGCCCCTTTTTCTGTAGATCCCCACCTAAACACTAAATTTTTCTTAATCATTGTTTGCAATGGTAAAATAATCTGGGAACAAATCGGGAACAAATCTTTTAACAAAGTTAATTTGACCTGAAAATGACTGCATGGATTTTTTGTTATGAGGGAATGGAATATCAAAAATCTCTTTAATTCTATCCGAATCAATATAAATACCATCTTTGGAAACAATGAAGCCCAAGAGCTTTCCTTGATTAAGAGCAAAGAAGGATTTTTTTGGATTGAGTGAGATACCATACCTTCTGCAGCGTTCAAAAAATTGATTTAAATCATGTAAATGATTAGATATTTTCCTGGAAACTACAGTAATATTGTCTAAATAGACAACTACTGTTCTATTGATCAATCCTTTGAATGCTATATCCATTTCTTTGGAATGTAGCTCCTGCATTGATAAGTCCAAAAGGCATTTTTTGGTAAGCATAAGTTCCCCATTTAGTTATGAAGGTAGTTTTAAGACTATCATCAGGATGGACCAAAATTTGGTTATATCCTAAAAAACCATCTAAAAAGGACATTAACTCAGAACCAGCTACCAAATGGAGTATCTGCTCCATGGTAGGTAATGGGAAATTATATTTTTGGCTTGCTTTATTAAGATTTCTGAAATCTATGCAAATCCAGATGTCGTCATTTTTCTTTATAACAGGCACCATATTGGAGACCCAGTTTGAATGTTGGACAGGAAAAATGATCTTAGCCTTCAAGAGTTTATTTAGTTCGGATTTTATTTGACTCTTTAAGTTAGGATGAATTTTCCTTAACTTCTAGTGGACTAGTTTTTGTTCAGAAAGCATTGGAATAGTATGTTGAATGATCGGTGTATCGTATGTTTTTAAATCATCATATTTCCAAGCGAATACATGTTTATTTTTTCTTAATAACCTAATGAATGTTGTTCTTTCTTCCACAGAAAGTCCTAATCCCAAATTGATGTTTTGAGGGTTTTCCTCAGTACCTAGATTTATCAACTCAAATCTTAAAGTGGAACTTTGGAGCTTTGAATTGGTTACCTGTTTAAACCTATCTTTAATATCATAGAGATCCTCTAGTTTAACCACTGGTTTTGGTATTGAGTTATCTTCCTGCTTTTCCTTCATTTGAAGGTCATGATCACTTTCGTCAATGATTTGATCATCGCAGGACTTGTCGGAAGTCAAGAAATTTAAAATTTCTTCGTCATGGTTGAACACTCACCAATTGGTGACATTGTGAAGGATTGATCGTCCAAAAATTAACTCTACTAAAAATCTGTCTGGGCTATAATCTTCGGAAGGTAAGAGTTTAGAAGCAACATTGGCTAGTAAGTCTACTGCTGCATTCTGGGATCTAGGGATAGGAGAAATATTGAGTGCTAAAAATTGAGATATAAGTTCTTGGACAAAAGACTGATAGTGCTTGAGGTGACTAGAAAGATAGTGAATTGTATTTCTAACTTGTTTTATAACAATCTTTGAATTACCAAACACTTTCAAATATTGAACTTTAAGACCAATAGATTTATATAGTCCTTGAACTAAGGCCTCATACTCAGCTGTATTATTCGTGCATTCAAATTCCAACCTACATGACAACATAGTTTTTTCTCCTTCAGGGCTAACTAAAATACACCCTGCTCCTGCACCTTCACTGGATTTAGATCCATCAAAGTATAGTGACCAAAATAAGGAATTATCAACAATTTTCTTTATAGTGTTCTCAGCAATATTGACACATCTTGATCTGTCAGTTTGTGAAAAATTTTCGATTTGGGATGTGAAATCATTCACTGAGAAAGGAGATGGTTGGGTAGTGTAATTGCCAAAGAATGATTCAGAAGAGTAATTCCCCAAAATATTGTTATTAAATGCTATTGGTTGATTCTCCTGTTTAAATTCAGTGACAATATGGGTCATATGTTTCTCCCGATTGATTTTGATCCGATTTGGCTTTCCTTTATAGGGTAGCCACATATGGGTCCAATCGGTAGAAATATAACCGTGTAGTTTCTCAGACCAATCCCTACTCAAGATTAAGCCATAAAATTCAAGTATATCGGCAATTAAAATATCAATTCTCTGAACCACTCGTGGATCAGTTGATAACCTGATAGTTACAGAGTTGATTTCCCCTAAATCCTGGACCTTGGTTCTATCCAACTACACAATATGAATTGCAAACTTTTGGGGTTCAATGTTCAATTTGGAACAAACTGAAGCTGGCATTATATTAGAGGATGCCCTTGAGTCAATCAAATAGTTGTGTAGGTTTCGATTATAGATCTCATAGGTCAAGAGGAAAGGGGGAGTATGGGAATTTGATCTGTCTCCGATTAAAATTGTATAAGTAGTTTCAATTCTACTAGAAGGCGGTTGACCTGAATCATTTGCAGCTTTAGCACTAGGAAGAGGTGAAGAAGGTACTGCATTTAGTTCCTTAAGAATCAATTTCTGCTGATGTTTGAGTTTTCTAAGCTCAAACATAGTAATGTTTGCCTTTGTCTTCTTCATATCATCAATAATATTGTAATCCATTGAGTTCGATACTACCAACATCTTAGATGTTGAAGGTATATTTGAGGATGATGGTTGATTTTGGGGTGTTGTTGCAGCAGACTTCTTTGTGGGTACCTTCTCCTTTGTAGTAGTAGTACCTGCACTCCTTTCTTTTTGAATTTGACTGAACAGGTTCAGGAGTACCTTTACTCCTGGTAGTCATAGGGAAAGCTTCTTGTTCATTTTCTGTGTTAGAGTTGGGTAATATGAAGTCCCACATTCCATGGCATTCGAAAACCACCTCTTCTTCGGGTTCATCGGATGGTGAAACTGTTTCGTCTTCTTCTTCCTCTTCTAGATCTAAGTCTGCATTAGATATAACATTTGGTGGTTTTGACTCAGGTTTCTTAAAATTCTTAAATGTTTTTTTTGGTTGAAGTTTCTGCTACTTGTTTTTTGATTTCAACCATTTCATTTGACATTGTTTTGAGGACCTTTTGTAGACCCTCCATATCATATGGATCTTTAGGGGTTTTCTTCTTTGAATCATCTTTAAAATAAACTTTTTTGGATTTCCTATCTTTGAGAGTAGCTTTATTTTCTAAAGCAATAATGCGTTTCTCTACAACAAGCGCTTCTTTCATGTTTTTGGCTAAAGTTGGTTTTGTAGCTCTATCTACAAAAATGGCTATATTTGAAGGTAGGGCTGTTATATACCACTCGCTTCTGATTTGCTCACTTGGCTTGGAGTCAGTCAGAATCTTATTCAAGAGTTTATTGAATTGGGAGTTAAACTCCTTGATAGGTTCTCTAGATTCGAAAGATCATTAATTAGTGTCGCTAAAGATCTGTCATCGCCATACTTAGTGATAAACTGCTCTTGAAAGATGTTCCAGTTGGTAATGGATCCAGAGGATAGGGAAAAATACTAAGACCCAGCTGATCCTTGCAAAGTGTGGGGGAAAAGCCTAACGACAACATCTTCTTCTGTTACTCCTTTTAGATTAACTGGTAACATGAAATTGTTAGTATGTTCTTCGGTTAATGTTCCAACATCTGGATTAAATTTCGGTAACCATTTCTTAGGATAATGTGGTAATGGATGTAATGGCGCAGGCATAGTGATCACACCAGGACTATTCCATGGATTCTGAGCCATCTTAGAAGTAACAATAATTGTCGATGAAGTTCCAGGTGTTTGGGGAGGAGCTGGTACTGAAGATTGAATAGGTTGTGATGTTGAAGTTGGTGATCCCTACTGAACAACAATATGTAATGGGGGAATGGATGTTTGACTTCGTACTGGAGAAGATGAGATGGAGGATGACGAAGAAAAGGTCTCACTATCAGATCCTTCAATGTTCTGTTTATCCTTTTCCTTTTTGGTCAAGGCAACTCAATAGGTTCAATACCGAGCTTTCCGCTTTGAAGTCTGGTGAGAGGGTGAGGTAGATTGAATTGCGAAGTCTCACTACCTTGAGATACTTTAGATTTCTGTGGTGATATCGAAAAGCCTTGAAGTTTCTGGATGAGAGACTGAACTTCAGGAGACTCAGGATTTAATCGTTCTGGAGTATGATGGGATTGAGCAGTGGTAGTTGATTCCTCTTCTTCTCGTTTGAATACTGGTGTTCCAGAATGCAAACGGGAGGTCCGGGGTGAGGTGGAGGGAGATTTACTCTCAGAATGGTCTATAGATTTTGATTTACTCGCCATTCATAGTTCATGCCCTCCTTCTAGCGCCAAAATGTTGATGCCTCGAAAATCGTTGCAACAACATCGGGGAAAACCACCCAGTCCGGACCTTAATGTAGCTCCTTTTCCGTTTGGTGTGCTGGCTCCAACTGGAGATAATGGGACCAGTTCCCCAATGATGAATAAAAAGGGGATGGATGAGTGATTGGTTTTCTAATAAAATGGTAATGGATGAATGATTTAATCTAAAAGAAAAAATATGAATAACTATTCTATCCCGGGAATTTCTATTTCTAAGTGCAACGTTTGATAATCTCTATTCACAAATAAGCATATAGATGACTTTATTTGATAAGCAAAGACATTCATTCATATAATGATTGCTTTGTTCAAATAGTTGAAAATAGTAATTAATAAAACATTGTTACACTTATCTTCTATATATTACTTATACATGTACGACTAAAATAATAACATCCTTTAGACATCCAATAGTGAAAAATATAAAGAATATTGTTGAAAACACATACATATATTCAATAATAGCAAGAGTAATCAAATAACAATTCACATAAAAGAATGAATTCAGATCATAGATATTAGTACCATATGTGCTGTAAATCATTCCCAATATCAATCACAATTCGAATTCCTTCTTTCAACTCATAGATACTTTCATATCAAGGCAATAGTGCACATCCACATAAAATCTTATTCATTAAAATTTGGAATAATAGCCCAGTCTTTATAAAAAATATACCAGAAGTACAATAGTGCAACTTCCAAGTTTTAGTCTTATACAAAAACTGAGGACCCTTTCTAAATGCATGAAAGGGTCTATAAATACTTAACTAACTAACTACAAAAGTAAAATTCTATTTAATTGGTACAACTAGATCTTGAATATCTTCTCCACATCATGTTTGTTGGTAGCCGATAGCATGATTCATCACTCTGGCTGTTTTCCCTTTGATCTGAGTTGACAGATTGCAAGCATCAGTTCCAATTCTAGAGTGCAGCTGAGACGAGAATGGAGCTGAGCTGAGTATGTGGCGTCGTGTATATCGGGAATGATGCAACCGATTGCATCTGTTAGACACTTAATGGCGACTCTCTAGCTGTATGGTTTTACTAGGAATAACCAATAGGTGTCCCAAGTTAAAATTTGAATACCTGCAATTAACCTTCCATTCTTTTCCAGCTCCTGATTACAAGCTTGCTCCAATGTCTTAGCCGATAGCAATTTACTTGGTGTACATTGTGAAATCATATTAGATAAATAGAGAGTATTGTTGATTAATTCAATCAAGTTACTTGTGGATAATTTACATCTAGAAACTTCTCTCTCTTCCTTCATCAACTGGGACTGACATTCTAAGAATAGGATTTCCTTATGTGATTCTAGGATTTTGGGCAGATTTACTGCCTGTCCCTCACTGGTGTGTTGCCAAGTAAGGAAATATGTCAAGTTCTCGTCATCCTGCTCTAAATCCTGTCTAGCATCAATTGATTTATCAATTATCGATGCTGTTATATCACAAAGGGGCTCAACCTGAGAAATATCATGACACAACAGTCTTATATGTGTCATCAATGCCTTATTAATCTGTAGTGCCTCTGTTCTGAAATCGGCAGGTTGTGGAAGACTCTTGAACTTCTCTATTTGAAGTGATAACTGAGCAATTTGCTCATCTTTCGTTTTCGCCATTAGTTCATTCATCGTTTTCAATTTTGCCAATGTTTCTGATAATTCTTTCTTATTTTGAATCGCGCTTGAATCTACTCTCTGTTTTTCTTCAAGTAACTACTTATTCAGTTGATTATTTAATTGTTGATGTGTTGACAATTGCTATTCTAATTGTTCAACTTTCTGTTGTGCCTCCGACAGCTGCGTTTGCAACAAAATAATTGCCTGGTCCTTTTCTTTTAGTAGATTACTCACTTACGATGCCTTGTCCATGGTGGCCGCCGAATAGGCTCTGGCACACTAGGAAAGCTTCATTAGGTCATCGGAAGGATCAAACTCCTCTTTCCAAACTATGTTGGCTCTCTCTGTTTGTTCTGGAAACAGGGAAGGTTGATCAAGCTTTCTCCTTTTCCACTGTCGCTTCACTACATCCTTGTGTTTTGGACTGTAAAAGACATCTAATGGAGGTATATCCTCCACCTGCAGAACGATTTGATCCGAGGGATCCTTTGGAATTATTTCTAAGTCTATACTAGGGGGTAGGCCACTGGTTCCTTGACTCAGAACCTTTGTTGACGCAGTATCCTATGTATCTGTTGCTTTGGGTATATCAGCACCTACTGGACCTTCCAGATTGCTTATGATGGAGTCAAATTGCTGCCACTCTTGGAGCAATTTTGGATCAATCTGGGTATCCACATTGACATTCTCGTTGCCCTTATCTTGCTCCTTTTTCTACTCTTCCTCCTGTATTTCCTCCTGCTCTTTCCTCTGTACCTCCTCTTGCTCTTTCTCTGTCTCAAGAATCTTTGATGTAGTAGGAGGTTTGTCGATGACTCATTGTTCAGGCTCACTTGATTGTGTCGTCGGAGCAGTAGCTAGTAAATCCAGAGGCATAGTTTGTAACCTCTGCTCTCTCAGTTTATTGAATTCTACTAACCCTTCATCGTTATATCTCATTTTAGCCAGTGCTTGGACCTGCAATAATGACTCCACCGAAGAAAATAAGTCATCAAAATCATTTTCTTTATGATCAAACTTTGTGAGTTTGTCCTGTTCAAGCACATTGTAGACGACTTTTCGTGGGTCAAATCGCCTATTAGGAATGCTGGCGAGATTTAGCATATTTGTCTTTTCTGCTTCCTTCTCTGCATGCTTATAGTCATGCAGAGTATAAACACCACACCTTAGAGGAAAAGGAGGCCAAACCTGCTTCTTTGAAGTCCTCAGAGTCTTGGTTGCTCCTGCGGATGTAATCTGATAGTCTAATTCTCTAGCCAATAGCTTGTCAGGTATGTACAAGGGAAGGGCATCAGGCCTTACAAGGCTGCCAAAAACTCTTATGTATGTGAATTTATCCTCTCCGGACTAGTTTACTAAAGCAGTTAGGTCAATCTTTTCTTGTGAAGAAATCTTCGGAGCAGGCTTGTCAAAAATGGCATATTAAATGTGCAACATAAAACCATTACAAACTTGATACAAGTGGTCCTTATAATGTGCTTTCCACAGCTTCTGGTGATAAATGTGAATCAGCATGGGGTCTTGTGGAGTCCATCTCCACCCCAGCACAGGAAATTCAAAGTTGAAACAAAGAGTATCTAAAACATAGGCACTAAACTAAAACGGAGGAATAGACCTATCAGTGACGTGAGTTTTATTTATAAACTCAAGAATACCAGTGGCTAACTTATTAGATAATATATTTCCCCAATCCATTATCTCACTATTGACTACCACTTCCATTAAAGGAACCATCTCAATTGAGAATTTTGAGGAATCCTGTAATCCCCAAATCCTACACATCATTGCCCCAGCGTAACAGTAAGGAGAACATAATGAATCGACAGAGTACTTACCCGAAGATTCATGCCTGTGCCTTGCGGGGTTCTGTCTCCATTCCTGAATAGGTGCTGATTCAGTTTCATTCTCACTTCTGAACTTCTCGAGAAATACTTTGTTGTATTTCTTCTGTGGTTCAGGCAAGCGGTACATTTTTCTCAAATCATTAGGTTGAAACGAGCCAAAGACTCTCCCGTCGACTGTGCAAAATGTTCTATTTGTAACAGGGATTTCCTCCACTACCCATTACACTACATCTGTATACAGAAGAATTGTCTCTCAAGCTACTATTCGGTGTAGATCGAAGTTGGCTAAATCCTTTAGGGTAGCCTCTGACTTTCTGGTTGAGTCTGCAGTAGCTTGCACTGATACCATTTCAGGCTCTTAAGCTTCAATTAGATTGTACATGCTCTTCCAGCTAGTGTTGCCGAGGCCAAGACAGGTAGTGTCTGAAATCAATCCTTTCTTACTTGGTCTTGGATCAACGGTAGATTGTCCTGTTACTGCGGGAGTTGTAGCTGCTACAAATCTCTTTGATTTCTTCCCCATTTGGCTTGAATTTGTTACTTCGGCGGAGCTCTGTGCAGGAGATAAAATGAACATAATATAGACAATAGGTGGTGTGAGCCATATATGAAAGAGTTATATCAATTAAAGAATAATGAAGATTGAAATAATACTATCGCAAATACAATCTCTGAGGAGATCTCGACATAACTGCTCCATTAATTGGCCACTTTAACCTGTCAATCATTTAAATGTCCATCATATCATTTATTCACCGAATAATTCATTCAAGCGTGGCTTTGATTTTTGGCGGATAATCATAAGTGAATCGCTATCGAGAATGGGAAGGCTTTTAATAATAATAATATAACATAATATACCCAAGCCTTTTCAATCTATTTTGAAATTCGCGCTTAGCTTTATCACAATCAGAATCGGAGAAATGCTTGAGTGGTAATATTTTTGTCATTGCAAAATCCCTGATCCTCGATGGTGATACAACTTATTCACATTGGGAGTTTTAAAAGGTGTCTTTAACGTGTGTGCGCTACAATCCTCGATTGTCGATAACGATATCGCATCGGAGAAAAGTGAGAGGGCCTTTTGTTACACTTGCTTGCCTTTCCCGATATCCGATAGTTATTCAGTTTTCGGATCAGGGTAAACCAATGGGTCTTTTTGTTATGCATCCCTTGTTGTTGCGATATGCGATATTGCGATCGCTTTATCGCAATAATAAAGAATTATATATTTATTTTATAAGACCGATTTATGTTTATTCAAAAGTTTTATAATATATTTCTTCCTTCAAACCTTTTCATGATGGATGAGTTGATACCAATTTTATTCATAAATCTAAAAAGGGACCCATTTCATATTATATTTAGAGATAAAATTTTATGAAATGGGGGGTTGTTGTATAGCACAACAGGCCCCTCAAGATTTTGTAGCACAAAAGTGTTGCTACCCTTCACTTCAGCAATTGCCAAAGGTCCAAACCACAGATTGTCAAATTTTCCATGCTTTACTTTCTCTTCTCTCCTGGCATCCCATATTAGAACTAGATCACCTTCCATAAAGTGCCTTTCCCTGGCTCTTCTATCGAACAAGAACTTCATCTTATTATGATATTTCTGAAATTTGTATTGAACTTCATCTTTGTTTTCATTAAGTTCAATAATTTGATTTATTCGTCTTGAAAAATCATCAGGTTCATCTGTTGCATCTTGCAGAAATTTTAAAACAAGGAAAGCCAAATTGGTAGGGAAGATTGCACCTTTCCCATAGACTAGCTGAAATGGAGATTTTCCAGTTGACCTCTTTGGAGTAATTCTATTTGCACATACTGCATAAATCAAATGAGAATCCCAAATTTTCTTATGATCAGCTAGTGTCCTTTTGATTAACTTTACCAAGCTTTTGTTTGATGATTCTGCAAGTCCATTACCCTGAGCGTAATATGGAGTTGAATGATGTAACAAAATATGATATTTCTGGCAAAATTCAATCATTTTAACACTAGAAAGAGCTGTTGCATTATCAGTTACAATTTGAGCTGGGCAATGAAATCTAGATAACATGTTCTCCTCAATAAACTTGATTAGTACTGCATCAGTAGCATTTCTGACTAGAATTTATTCCACCCATTTAGTAAAGTAATATGTTGGGGTGAGGATCCATCTATGCTGATAACTTGAAGTGGGGTGAATCTCTCTAATAAAATCTAATCCCCATTGAGAAAAAGGTGTTGAAACTATTGATGGAAGAAGTGGAAGAGCTGCTAATTTATGTTTTCAAGAAAACATTTGGCAAGGAACACATCCTCTTACCTTTGCTCCTACTTGTAAAAACAATGTAGGCCAATAAAATCCTCCCCTCAAAATCTTGTATGTTGTTGCTCTCCAAGCATAATTTCCCCCACAAAATCCTGTCTAAAACTGATCAATGATGCCTTTAGTTTCTGATTCTGTTAAACATAATAACAAAATGTTAAGTGGATCTTTCTAGTATAAATTTGCATTAATAATGTTGCACTTGACTGATTTCAACTTAAGAGTTTTACACTAGGTCTTGGAGAATGATGTTGGACCTTCAAAATTGATCAAGAAATTTACAATATCTTGATACTATTGTAGAATTGAGACTTCTGTGATTAGTCATAGTTATAAGGAGAGCTTCAGCGTAAATCACATAAGAAAGATTTATGCCAACGCGTTTCGAACCAACCTGTGTGGTTCATCATGAGGACAAGTTGAAAATGCAGATCTAGCTCAGCGTTTAAATAGTCCAAGCGGAGACTCCAACAGCTAAAATATTCCAACGGCTACTTTATCATTCAAGACCCCAGTCAAACTTACCCTAAGTAAATTTAATATTAAAATGTTATTATATTCATTTATTTAATTTCAAATATTACCCCAATGAAAATTCATTATATATTATATATTTATTATATATATTACTATTTATTTAATTAATTTATTAAATCTAACTTAAATACATGTGTATATTCCTATATTATTGTACCTAATCTTCTACATGCCCTATTTGTTATTCTTGTTATCCTCATTAATCTTATTTATAATAAATTTATAATTGATTTTATATAAGACAGTTAAGATGGGTTAATTAAAAATTAATTAATAATTTATTTAAATAATAATGCATTATCTATACGTTAATTATTGAGATTATATGCGTATATAATAAGTCCTATTAATAATTAGTTAATTAATTTACATTAATATACATATATCCTAAAAAAAATACGAGGGGTTATATGTATTAATTATATAGAAAAGGTTAAATTAGGATAATTGCAGATTAAATTGATATTATATATAAATTAATTTTTAATGTTATAAGTATAAAAATAATAATATATATAATATTAAAAATAAATATTAATTAATTAATGTATTAAAATTAGTCTCTAAAAACCTAAATACCAATACTATGTTATGGTTATACTAATAATTAATATAATATTAAATGAGGGACAATGAATATTAAGGGAACTAAAAGCTTATGAATTTAAACTTATCAAGATGAGGGATATATTTCCTATTAATATAAAAGCTATAAAAGACTGTTAAT